>JAXCGZ010015279.1:42500-114797 GCA_037179515.1 Halocaridina rubra | reverse complement strand
CAGCTGTCTAAACATGCTTCCACTGACCCATTTCAAATCTCTCACTATAATCTGTATACTCGTTTTCTTTCCAAAGGTGGGGTCTGTGCATACTGCAACATTAACACTCCTACTGTGAGGCTCATGGACCTTGAATCTCCTGACTTTGATGTTCTCTGGCTAAAAGTCTATCTCTCCACTACCACTATCTTCCTTTGCTTCTCGTACTGTTCACCAAACTCCACCGAGTTTGTGTCTTTCTTTGAATATCTGTTCTCTTGCCATGAGTCCTTGCTATCTTCTCACCCACATGCCAAAGGTCTCTACATTGGAGACTTCAATGTACACCACAGTGAGTGGCTTCATTCTTCTCGCACAGATGTTAGAGGAAGCGAGGCCCTTGCTTTCTCTATTACTCACGATCTGGAGCAAATTATCAAACATCCTACTCGCATTCCTGATCGTCACAAACATGCTGCAAACACTCTTCACCTATTTTTTACTTCTAACCCTTCAAACTACTCTTATTCTGTTCTTTCCCCTCTTGGTAAATCTGACCACTCTATGATCTCAGTCTCTTCCATTTTCACTCCCCCACCACCAGTCCCTCCTACTCAGCGCTTTCTTTGGCACTTCAAGCGTACCCGACATGACAATTTGCATAACTTTCTCTTTGACTTCCCATGGAATGACTACTGCTTTCAGTCCCGCGGCCCTTATCAGGTAGCTCTAAAAGTTGCCGAGATCATGACCATGGGAATGGAGGCGTACATTCCCTCTTCTACAAAAACTTTCTCTCCCCCTAAACCTTGGTTTGACCGTGCCTGCTCCATGGCTATCCGGGCTAGGAATCGGGCTCACCGATCTTACCAAACCTCTCCTTCAAATTTAACTCGCTCTGCTTTTATTAAAGCTAGGAATCGCTGTACTGCTCATATTCGGTCTAAGGCTTCCTTTATAAGAAAGAAAGTTGATGACCTTAACTCCTCTTCCACTGACAAATGCTTCTGGTCCTTAGCCAAAAACCTCTCCAAAAACTTCTGTAACTCAAGCTTTCCCCCTCTCATTCGTTCTGATGGTTCTATAGCTTGCTCTCCCACTGACAAAGCCACTCTCTTTGGCTCTCATTTTTCTGCCAACTCTTCTATCAACGATTCCAGCGTACCTTTTCCTCAGTCTTTACCCCTCTCTAACCCTATGGCCTCCCTTATCCTTTTTTCAAGCAAAGTTCATAAGGTTCTTCGCTCGCTAAAGACGAACAAGGCATCTGGTCCCGATGGTATCCCTGCAAGGTTCCTTAAGGAGTTTGCTGATGAACTGGCTCCCGTGCTTTGCCATCTTTTTCGCCTCATTCTATCAACCAGTATCTATCCTTTATCTTGGGAGAATGCTCTAGTTCTACCTATTCCTAAGAAGGGTGACCGCTCTATTCCTTCTAACTACCGACCTGTTGCCCTAACCTCCTCTATTTCTAAAGTATTCGAAACTTTGCTCAATTCTCACTTCTTGAAATGCCTTGAATCTAACTCACTTATCTCCAATCACCAGTATGGCTTCCGCAAGGCAAGATCCACTGGTGATCTCCTGTCCTATCTTACTCATATATGGTCATCTTCTCTGAGGAACTATGGGGAATCCTTTGTCGTTGCCCTTGATATCTCTAAGGCTTTTGACAGAGTCTGGCACAAGGCTCTGTTGGCCAAACTCCCTGCCTTTGGCCTTACCCCTTCTTCCTGCTCTCTGATTTCCAATTTTCTTACTGACCGTTTTATATCTGTAGTTGTTGATGGCACGACATCTAGCCCTTTCTCTGTTACCAGTGGTGTTCCACAGGGCTCTGTTCTTTCACCAACTCTCTTCCTTCTCTTCATCAATTATCTTCTACAATCCCCACCTTCCTCTCTTCTTCATGCCTTTGCTGATGATTCTACCCTTCACTTTTCCTCTGCCTTTTCTTCACAACCTTCATCTGCTACTCGTAATCAATCTCGTATCACTCTTTCTTCTACTCTCAACTCCGATTTGCAGAGAGTATCTGAGTGGGGCACTCAATATTTAGTTAAATTCAATGCCTCCAAGACACAGTTTCTGGCTATCTCTTTATCTTCTTCTCCTCCTGATAACCCTGTTGTCTTCGAAACCAATGAAATTTACCCTCTTAACTCTATCAACATATCAGGAATCCATATAGCCTCTAACTTGTCTTGGAGGAATCACATTATCCAAATTTCTAAATCTTCATCCAAAAAATTTGGGTTTTTGCTTTGTTTTCATCATTACTTTTCCTCTTTGCAGTTACTTAAAATTTACAAAGGTCTTATCCATCCCTGCTTAGAATACTGCTCACACATCTGGGGTGCTTCTTCCTTTACTTTTCTTCTTGATAGGGTTGAATCTAAGGCAGTCAGACTCATTAATGATCCTTCTCTTACTTCTAACCTGGATTCTCTCTCTCTTTGCCGTAAGGTATCTTCTCTTTCGCTTTTCTATCACTACTACTTCCATCTCCGCTCGGATGAGTTGGTGAGTTGCATCCCTCTCCCACTGTCGAGGCCGTGTTACACTCGCCTAGCGGCCTCATCTCACAGGTACTGTGTGGAGATTTGTAGCTCACGGATTGGTCGGTGCAGCGACTGCTTCTTCCCATCTACCTCCAGACTCTGGAACTCTCTTCCTCCTTCTGTCTTTCCTAATTCTTATGACCTTTCATCCTTCAAACAGCAAATCTATCGTCATCTCAGAGCCTAGTCCTCCATATCTCTGGGTCCTCTGTACTTTGACTGTTTTTTTTTCTGTCTCTCGTTTTCCTTTTCATGACATTGCCTCATCTCTGCCTTGTCCTTAACCTTTTTCTTTTCCTTTTTCTTGGCATTTTCTCGTGCCCAAGCCTTTATTGATGAGGGCAGTTTCTGCCTGTCCCCGTTGTCGCACTCATAAAAAAAAAATATTGTGTTTAATTCAAGATCGTTTATTTAAATTACGTCTGTTTTTAAAGCAACAGGTCTTTATACCCAGCAGCAGGTCCTGTGTCTCAGGGTTATAAATAAAGGAAAATTTCTCGGTTATAATTGTAATTCGTTGTTATGTAGTTAATTAAATGTCGTTAATATGCACGTAAATTGGACCTCAAAATTCCCATTGAAATGAATCGAAAAATGCTTCTCTCAATATAAAAGAGCAATGATCCCCCTTATAAGGGAGGTGGCTGCTTCAAAGCAAAAACTTAGCTCTTTGTGGGAGGAAATGCAAAGGAGCAAATTCCCAATCCCCTTGTTTCGACCCATTGAGTTGAATTTTACGACATGCTTGGGAACATGGAGGAGTTAGCCTTGCTCCCTCTTCCACACAATTAATATTTGATATATGAGAAAGTAAAACCATCAGAGGTTCTTTCATCCAGTTCCCATCCCCTTTGTCTTGCAATGCTACTTTCATGCAGTATTTATTTTACCATTATTGTTTCACAATTTGTCCCCATTCAAATGGGGATGGACACAGACTTGTCGTAGCTGGGGCTTTAAGGCTGGTTGATGCACTTCCTAACGTAATCGGACCTGTGGTGATCATACTTGTCACTTCCTGATTCTTGTGCTTTACCACTGAGGTATGAGTAATGCTTCTATGGGGGGGGGAAGAAAGGGGTTACTATTTTCAGAGGGAATATGTCTCCTCTGTTACCAGGTATTATTTACTCTACAATAATCTTATGTAGTACAAAACTGAAGGTACTCTATTGTTTTACTCATGTGGTTTGCTTGCATAAGGAGGGAAACACTGGCTTATTAGGAGGAAGCTGGGGAGGCAGCTGCTGAGGAGACAGGGGCAGGTGAGTCTACAGAAAAAATACTGTACTATAAGTTCTCATTGTAAGATAATAAAACTACCGTTATAAACATACAAATATGACACTACTGTACAACAAAATAAGTTCTCATTGTAAGATATTAAAATACACTTATAAATATAGAAATATTACACTACAACAAAATAAGCTCTCATTGTAAGATAATAAAACACACTTATAAAGATAAAAATATTACACAACAAAATAAATTCTCATTGTAAGATAATAAACTTATGAACATAAAAATATTGCACTACAACAAAACAGGTTCTCATTGTAAGATAATAATACACACTTATAAACATAAAAATATTACAGTACAACAACATAAGTTCAGTGTCGTATAGTTGAACATCTAAACGGGAGTCGTAATGCTATGTTCCATCAGTGTCGTATAGGTATTCTCTATACAAACAGGCCAGAGCTACAGAGTGCGAGGTGATGATGGATATGCAGAAATGCTTGACACTTAGTTTATTTAGAAGCTACATGATTCCTCCATGCCTCAATGCCCCCGTCCCCTTAAGGTAAATGTTAAGTCTATATACGGCCACAAGACTCTGACTCTCTCTGACTGCTTCTCCCCTTCCTCGGTTGTGGGTTGACTTGTTTGTATCCACAATATGGCAGGGCGTGGTATTCTTGGCCACGCCTCCACCAATAAGCTTCCAGAGACGGGGGAAGCAACCTATCACTTGTAGTTTGAGGGGTGTGCCTAAAGGAACCCAGTTTGGTACAAAGAACACTGTAGAAATGTGAGATGCTAATTGAACGAGTTACAAACATGTCATCTCTTTGATAACACTTATTACGTCTATCAAAAGATCATGGAGATCGGAATGTGATACGCTAATGGAGTGGGCTATAAACACTCTTGCCATCTTAATACAAAGATGAAAGGGCCCTTGTCTAACTTACCCACATAGTACACCACATGGGTGGCTGCTAATATTACGTCACTCTCTACCTCCAATTCCTGAAATGCCCCATTTCAGGTGAATCATTACACATCTTAAAGATTGCTATCATCTGTTAATTATAATTATTTTAGACAAAACTGGGCAGAATTGTCTAATTAGATGACTTCTCTATAATACATAAAGTTTCACATAATATTCTAAATAGATTGCTTCTGTGAATTACATATCAAAGTTTCACATAATTATCTAAATAAATTACTTCTCTGTTTTATTTATCAGTTTCACATAATTATCTAAATAGATTACTTCTCTATATTACATATCAAAGTTTCACATAATTATTTAAATAGATTACTTCACTGTATTACATATCAAAATTTCACATACTTATCTAAATAGATTACATCTCTGTATTATATATCAGAGTTTCACATAATTATCTAAATTGATTACTTCTCTGTATTACATATCAAAATTTCAAATAATTACCTAAATAGATTACTTCCCTGTATTGCATATAAAATTTCACATAATTATCTAAATAGATTACTTCTGTGTATTGCATATTAAAGTTTCACATACTTATCTAAATAGATTATATCTCTTTATGATTTATCAAAATTTCACATAATTATCTAAATATATTACTTTTCGGTATTACATATCAAAGTTTCACATAATTATCTAAATAGATTACTTCTCTGTATTACATATCAGAGTTTCACATAATTATTTAAATAGATTACTTTTCTGTATTATGTATCAAAGTTTCATATAATTATCTATATAGATTACTTCTCTGTATTACATATCAAAATTTCCCTATGCTCGTTAATACATATTAAAGTTTCCTGAAAAAGATATCATTGTCAAGGGTACAATCAGTATATATAGAACATGTGATTACTAAAAAAGACAACCAAAAGAAAAACATGTTTTCACAACAAGCATCCTGATGAAAGAATTAAAAAAAAAGGAAATATCAAAATTAAGTATTCACAGTTACATTATATAGCTATTAATGAGTGACAAAATGACTATTAGTTATTGCATAAAGAAAAATTAAACATTTTTTATTTTAAAAAAATAACTCTTCAATAATTCACTTTAATAGTAGAGAAAATAATTTAAAATGGTTAAAATACCCAATTAATGTAAAATACAGTTTGTAGGTGACAAATAACCAAAAATACTCATCAACGAAAGAACGATTATCATAGTACTAAATCAAAATGCAAGAACTGTTTTTAATGACAGTTATCTGATAATGCTCATAATTGAGTCCATGACACTTACTATATTAAACCTAGGGTAACTAGTTTTCTCTTATATCTATATTCTATTTCTAGGGGAGGCACTGAGGCTTTCTTAACTAAAATCTTATAATCTAGAGAAAAAAACAACAACTCAACTTGGTAGCTGAAAAAGAAGAACAAGTTTACTGTGGGGAATTTTTAGTTTCCCTTCTATTATCCTCTGGGACATCTCTCTCTCTCTCTCTCTCTCTCTCTCTCTCTCTCTCTCTCTCTCTCTCTCTCTCTCTCTCTCTCTCTCTCTCTCTCTCTCTCTCTCTTACTTCCTTTTATGTTATTAGGGATTTTTCATCTCCCTTTTCATTCCCACATTCCCTCTGTCCCCATATGGAGTCCCTCTTTTCAGGGTATTGCTAGGTATTGGGACCACCCCACGCCTTGTTCCGTCATCCCCTCGCCTCTACGCTGTGAGATAGGTCCAGGTTGTAACAATGTATGACCCTTAACCTTACGTCGGGGAGCCATCGGACATTGGAAGAGCGCAGATATATCCTGTTCGAGTGCCTCCTCCCCTGCGTTTTTCGGCTTTTGGGGTGGTCTTGACACCATATTTCCTCTCATAACACCTATCCCCCGGAGGTGGATCTCCCTCTCAAGTTCAAATTCTGCAATTAGAATAGCCAAGAGTAGACTCTAGGGCCGGAAAACAGGGCCTAATTTGCCATTACAAATACAGGAAAGACTAGATATCACCTCTGGGTACAAACAATGACCGTATATAAGCACACAAAGGGGATACTGCGCATCCCCTGTGATTACCTAATTGTGATTACCTAATTGTGTTTACGGGAAAGAGCCCAAAGCTCGTATCTTCCCGTCTCCTGATCGGTTCCATTTTTAGACTTAGTGATACTTATCATACCTGTCCTTAAAACTATGGATTGAGGTAGCATTAGCTACCTCCTCGCTTAGCGAATTCCAATTATCAACTACTCTTACACTGAAAAAGTATTTCCTTACATCCTGCAAACAAGTTTTCTTCCGAAGCTTCAAACTATGACCTCTAGTTCTAAAGCCAGCCATATCGAAATATCGATCCCTATCCACTCTATCATAACCATGAAGGAATTTAAAGACTGTCACCATATCCCCCCTTACTCTTCTAGCTTCGAGTTATGGCAAGTCTAATTCCCTCAGCCTCTCATCATAACCGAGATTGCGTATTTCTGGCACCAGTTTCGTGGCATGTCTTTGAACTTTTTCAAGCTTAGCTATGTGCTTTTTCAAGTGCGGATTCCAAAAGGGGGCTGCATATTCGAGTTTTGGCCTCACATAGGTTACATAAATATTTCTGAACATTTCCTTGTCCATGTGCCTGAAGGCTACCCTTACATTTGATAAGAATGCATATGCTGCCCTTACTACGCCATTTATATGTATTTCTGGAGACAAATCTGCCAATATGTTTACTCCTAGATCTCTCTCATTTTCTGTCTCCTGAAGTTGTACTCCAGCCACCGAGTAGTCAAGCTTGGGCCTTCTTGCACTTGTACCCATTCTCATTACCTTACATTTTGAGGTATTGAATTTCATTAGCCACTTTTCTGACCACTCATGCAGATTATTTAGATCCTCCTGAAGTTCTCTACCATTGTTCTCGTTTTTTACTTTCTTCACAATCTTTGCATCATCTGCAAACATATTCATGAATGAATTTACAGACTCTGGTAGGTCATTTACATATACAAGGAACAAAAGTGGCCCTAAAACTGAACCCTGTGGAACTCCACTACTAACTCTTCTCCATTCAGACACTGAGTGTCTTACTCTAACCCTCTGTTCCCTTCCTTCTAAGTAAGTTTTTATCCATTCCAAGACATTTCCACCTATTCTAGCCATTGATTGCAGCTTCCTAATAAGTCTCCCATGTGGAACAGTGTCAAACGCTTTCTGGAAGTCTAGGAATATGCAATCTGCCCAGCCCTCTCTTTCCTGTAAGATTTGGCTTACCTCATCATAAAATTCTAATAAGTTTGTTACTGTTGATCTTCCTTCTCTGAAGCCATGTTGCCTCACTGACAAAAAGTTGAAGGATTCCAAGTGAAGAGAGATATGTTTCCTTAGTAGTTTCTCCATAAGTTTGCAAACTATGCTGGTCAAGGAAACTGGTCTATAGTTCAGAGCCGTATCCCTCCTTCCCTTTTTGAAGATAGGTATCACATTTGCTTGTTTCCAGCATCTTGGAATCTCCCCCGACTCCAATGACTCCTTAAATATGATACTTAGTGCCACTGATATTGTGTTTGCGCATTTTTTAAGCACATGAGGGGATATGTCATCAGGACCTGTAGCTTTATGAACATCTAAATCCATCAGCGCTTTGCATACCTCTGTGGCTGTAAGGTTGATGTTCTCTAATACCGGCCCTTGAGCTTCTATCACTGCAATCTGAGGGGGTGGGGTATTTTCTACTGTAAATACTGACTGAAACTCCTTGTTCAATTCTTTGCAGATCTCTTCGTCCGTCTCAGTGATGCTTCCATCCGCTCTCTTTAGCCTTAAAACCTGTTCTTTTACCTTCAGTTTTCCTCTGATAAAGCTGTGGAAAAGCTTGGGATTTTCTTTAGCCTTCCTGGTGATGTCCCTCTCATAATCTTTCTCTGCCTCTCTCCTTTTACTTAGGTAGTCATTTCTTGCTCTTTTGTAGGTTTGCCAGGCATTTATGTTTTTTCTCCTCCTATACCTTTTCCAGCATTTGTCTCTCCACTCCTTAGCTCTTTTACACCCATTATCGAACCATTTCTCTCTGGCATGAATTACACCTACTTTGGTGACAGGTATGCAGCAATCTACTATCTTCCCATATTTCTCACAAAAGATGTCATACATTTCTTGTACAGATTTGTTGTAAAATAAGGTTCTCCAGTCAATAACTGCAAAAAGCTCATTCATTTTGATGTAATCTCCTTTCTGATAGTTCCTCCTCATGTCCTCAGTGCCTCTACTCTCAGGAAGAATGTCTTCAATGATATACTCCATCAACAACACACCGTGGTCACTCTTTCCAATTGGTGGTTCATACTCAATATTTTCAATATCCAACACATTATCTGTGAACACCAGATCAAGTAGTGATGGCTCATCCCCACCCCTGGCTCTTGTTGGTTCCATTACATGTTGGTGTAGGAAATTCCCTTGTACGCAATCTAGGAATCTTGCCCCAAAGGAGTCCTCACCACTGTGTGGGTCAAGATTTATCCAATCTATCTCTTTATGATTAAAGTCTCCCATAATCAAAATCCTACATTTTTTCTCCCGCGCCATGTTAACAACTGAGTTTATGACTTCAATCGTACCTATATGACTTTCCTCATAAATTTCAAGCCTATTTTGGTTCCTTGGTGGGTTGTATACAACAGTTATTATAATGCTCTCTGACCCAGTATTTATGCTAGCAACAAGAAATTCCCTGAACTCACTTTCTATAGCCAAGTTTATCTCTTCAACTTGAATCCTCTCACTTATGAGCAGTGCTATCCCTCCACCAGTCCTCTCAGATCTTTCGACCCTTAGTATTCTGAAGCCCTTAGGAAAAACTGTGACACTGTTTATGTCCTCACTCAACTTAGTCTCTGTAATTGCTACTATATCTGCCTTACTGTTGTGAATCCTATCTTTTAATTCTACTGTATCTGCAAGCGCTTGCAATCTCTCCAAAGGGTAAAAGGAAAAAAAAATGGAAATTGCAGGTCGGGGCTGCCTGAAAATAGGGTGGTAGTTGAATGTGTCTACACCATTAGATTATTATTCCAAGATACTTAGACGTAGCTGAGTAACTGAGAGATCATCTCTACTTGATATTAGTATGCTATAGATATTACAAAGAAGTCGTGAAATGCTGAGAACAGCCACTAAAGAAAGACTCTTATTAACAGTGACTACAGTAACACAATGGTATGAATTCAATATAAAAATCCTAATAATTGTGTTACTACTGATAGTACTACGAAAATAATAATTAGCAAGAAGGACAGTGGAATAATAATAATAATAATAATAATAATAATAATAATAATAATAATAATAATAATAATAATAATAATAATAATTACAATAATAATGTAAAAAATAAGAATAACAGTAAATATATAAGTGACTAGCATTTTGAGGCAAGAACAAAGTTCTGTACTTATATTTCATAATAATGCTCATTTTAAAGTAAATTCTTTTGGCCAGTTTCCTTTACTATTTCCAATTCCTGCTGTCATAATCTATATGGTAGGATAGCCACCAACCTCCCTGTTGTTCAGTTTATCTGTCATAGATCAGATTTCTTTAAAAGACAGTTGAAATATGTGGCAGGCAAAGTCTCTGTTACTACTCAATTCAAATTCTGTCTTATCAGTGTAACATTAATTTGCAAAAATTCATAAAAAATAATGGAGCTAGGTCACATTTATCATCTAATAATTTGTCAAAAAATAGTAAACATCAACAATCAGAATACTCAAAGTCAATATCTTATAAAAACTTGGCTTCATGCATTCAATTACAAATAAGAATATAGAGGAATGGTTTATCTCACTTTTAAAATACTCTTATTTGACAGAACAAATGGACCAAGTCGAATTAAGGGACAATCCCCTTATCTCTGGAATCTGTTGTTCAAACAACATCGAATATCCTAAAATACACTCAATTTTGACCCTAATGCTATGAATAGCAGAAAAATAAAAAAAAAAATATTTTTTTTATGAGTGTGGCACTGGGAAAGGCAGAAACTGCCCTCATCAATAAAGGCCCGGGCACGAGAAAATTCCAAGACGAATGAAAAGAAAAAGGTTAAGGAAAGGCAGAGATGAGGTAATGTCACACAAAGGAAAACGACAGACAGAAAAAAAAAACCAGTCAAAGTACAGAGGACCCAGATATACGAAGGACTAGGCTCTGAGATGACGATAGATCTGCTTTTTGCAGGATAAAAGGTCATAAGAATTAGGAAGACAGAAGGAGGAAGAGAGTTCCAGAGTCTGATAGGTAGATGGGAAGAAGCAGTCGCTGTACCGACCAATCCGCGAGCTACAAATCTCTACACAGTACCTGTGAGATGAAGCCGCTTGGCGAGTGTTACGCGGCCTTGGCAGTGGAGGAGGGATGCAACTCGCCAACTCATCAGAGCAGCGATGGAAGTAGTAGCGATAGAAATGCGAAAGAGAAGATACCTTACGGCGAAGAGAGAGAAAATCCAGGTTAGAAGTAAGAGAAGGATCATTAATGAGTCTGACTGCCTTAGATTCAACCCTATCAAGAAGATAAGTAAAGGAAGAAGCACCCCAGATGTGAGAGCAGTATTCTAAGCAGGGATGGATAAGACCTTTGTAAATTTTAAGTAACTGCAAAGAGGAAAAGTAATGATGAAAACGAAACAAAACCCAAAATTTTTTGGATGAAGATTTAGAAATTGGAATTATGTGATTCCTCCAAGACAAGTTTGAGGCTATATAGATTTCTAATATGTTGATAGAGTTAAGAGGGTAAATTTCATTAGTTTCGAAGACAATAGGGTTATCAGGAGGAGAAAAAGATAAAGAGATAGCCAGAAACTGTGTCTTGGAGGTATTGAATTTAACTAAATTTTGAGTGCCCCACTCAGATACTCTCTGCAAATCGGAGTTAAGCGTAGAAGAAAGAGCGATACGAGATTGATTATGAGTAACAGATGAAGGTTGTGAAGAAAATCCAAAGGAAAAGAGAAGGGTAAGAAAACTGGAAATCAGAGAACAGAAAGAAGGGGTAAAGCCATAGGCAGGGAGTTTGGCCAACAGAGCCTTGTGCCAGACTCTGTCAAATGCCTTAGAGATATCAAGGGCGACGACAAAGGATTCCCCATAGTTCCTCAGAGAAGATGACCATACATGAGTAAGATAGGACAGGAGATCACCAGTGGATCTTGCCTTGCGGAAGCCGTACTGGTGATTGGAGATAGGTGAGTTAGATTCAAGGCGTTTCAAGAAGTGAGAATTGAGCAAAGTTTCGAATACTTTAGAAATAGAGGAGGTTAGGGCAATAGGTCGGTAGTTAGAAGGAATAGAGCGGTCACCCTTCTTAGGAATAGGTTGAACTAGAGCATGCTCCCAAGATGAAGGGTAGATACTGGTTGACAGAATGAGGCGAAAAAGACGGCAAAGCACGGGAGCCAGTTCGTCTGCAAACTCCTTAAGGAACCTTGCAGGGATACCATCGGGACCAGATGCCTTGTTCGTCTTTAGCGAGCGAAGTACCTTATGAACTTTGCGTGAAGAAAGGATAAGGGAGGGCATAGGGTTAGATAGGGGAAAAGACTGAGGAACAGGTGCGCTGGAATCATTGATAGAAGAGTTGACAGAAAAATGAGAGCCAAAGAGAGTGGCTTTATCAGTGGGAGAGCAAGCTACAGAACCATCAGAATGAATGAGAGGGGGAAGGCTTGAATTACAGAAGTTTTTGGAGAGGTTTTTGGCTAAGGACCAGAAGCATTTGGCAGTGAGAGAGGAGTTAAGGTCATCAACTTTCCTTCTTATAAAGGAGGCCTTAGACCTTCAAATCTGAGCAGTACAGCAATTCCTAGCTATAATAAAAGCAGAGCGAGTTAAATCGGAAGGAGAGGCTTGGTAAGATCGGTGAGCCTGATTCCTAGCCTGGATAGCCATGGAGCAGGCACGGTCAAACCAAGGTTTAGGGGGAGATCAAGTTTTTGTAGGAGAGGGGATGTATGCCTCCATTCCTGCGGTCATGATCTTGGCAACTTTTAGAGCTACCTGATCAGGGTTGCGGGACCGAAGTCAAAGAGAAAGTTACGCAAATTTTCATGTTGGGTACGCTTGAAGTGCCAAAGGCGGCGCTGAGTAGGAGGGATTGGTGGTGGGGGAGCGAAAATGGAAGAGACTGAGATCTTAGAGTGGTCAGATTTACCAAGAGGGGAAAGTACAGAACAAGAGTAATTTGAGGGTTAGAAGTAAAAAATAGGTGAAGAGTGTTTGCAGCATGTTCGTGACGATCAGGAACGCGAGTAGGATGTTTGATAATTTGCTCCAGATTGTGAGTAATAGAGAGAGCAAGGGCCTCGCTTCCTCCTACATCAGTGTGAGAAGAATGAAGCCACTCACTGTGGTGTACATTGAAGTCTCCAATGTAGAGAACTTCAGCATGTGGGTGAGAAGATAGCAAGGACTCATGGCACGAGGACAGATATTCAAAGAAAGATACAAACTCGGTGGAGTTTGGAGAACAGTAGCAGAAGCAAAGAAAGATAGTGGTAGTGGAGAGATAGACTTTTAGCCAGAGAACATCAAAGTCAAGAGATTCAAGGTCCATGAGCCTCGCAGTTGGAGTGTTAGTGTTGCAGTAAGCACAGACCCCACCTTTGGAACGAAAACGAGTATACAGACTATAGTGAGAGATTTGAAATGGGTCAGTGGAAGCATGTATAGACAGCTGGGTTTCAGATAGGAGGAGGAGCTTAGGGAGGAAAGTGCCCAAGTGCTGTTCCACAGACGAAAGATTAGAGTTCAGCCCACGAATGTTAGAATAGTGAAGAGTGAAAGAAGCAGATCTATTGGGAGGTGCAAGGTTAAGGGCTGAACCATTACCACCATCAGGCGTGTCTGCCCTCAAGGCAATAGTGGCGTCAACACGATCCCCGGAGATTCTTCGCACCCCTCTATGCCAGGTACTGAGGGCCATTAGCTGTGAACCTTCCATAAATAATAACAAATGTGAGGTAAAAGAAAGCAATAGAGACATGTGGGGAATGTTGTGACTTGTCAAATATAATGGAATAGCAAGAGATGTGTAATGAATACGCTAGAATATTCAGTGTAGATGTAGGCATGACGGAAGAACCGTCCTAAAGGAAGACTCAACCTGGAACTGTCTGGACCAGTCCTAGTTGCATCCTAATACCTTCAAGAATGCCTAATCTTGCACATAATTCCTAAAGAATTGGTGAATCGCTTACTGTTAAGTAATTTCTGAACATAAAAATAACATAGCTCCCTCTCCCTCTCTCACTCACTCTTCACTCATCGGCCCTGTCTCTCTCTATTGAAGAGAATTTGAGCTGATTTATTTTTCTAAAAAACAGAAATTTATATCGTCGCTGTAGGGGCGTGTTTATGACCTGCCTAAGTATGCAAAGAAAAAAACAACAACTACCCTTCACACTGTGTTCACTACTAGTAATTCGTGTGAATGGCTCTTTTGTTAATGTTTTTGGAAAACAAAATTTTGTTTTCTAGCATCTTAAAAAATAAAAACAAAATAATTTAGTATACAAATTAAGCGACGGTGAAGCATAAATCCATTCTTTTTCTGTTTATCATTACAAAACGCCAGTGAAATACACTTACACATACTTGCCTATTATGGCAGTCTTTTCTCTTTTTTTTTCTTTATATACAATTCGGAGGGTCGAGTCGAAGCACACACTCGCCCTAAGTCAAACATACCTCAGACGGAATTTAAACAAAATACTACAATCATATGTGATAATAATATTTAATAAAATATGAATCTCTTGGAAGCTTAACAAGCATTGTGAATTAAAAATATTTTACACTAAAGCTAGTACTTCAAGATAAACTTTTTTTTTAATTTAAATAATCAAAAAAATTTATAATTATCCTTTCTTAACAAACGATATAAAAGGACTTAAGTATCATTATTTTAATTTCATACTCTATATATACGCTCTGGAAATCTCAATTATCTTAATTAGCACTATAGTAATATAAATATCACGACAATGAACAATAACAATAATTATCTTCAGATAACCTTCTCAAAAATGTTAATATCTTTATCTCCTCAAAATATTCCAATTATCATATGAAGACTATATTCACTTCTTAGCATTAAAAAATATAAAAAACATGTATATGTGCATACAATAATAAAATTAAAAAAAATAATATTTCACTTGCAACATTAAAATAATGAACTTTGCATAAGTATCATAATCTCTTAAAGATCGTACATTAAAAAATATATTTTTCTATGAACTCAAATTAATGTTTTTTTTTTTCTCTCTCGCCCTTAAATTATTTCCCAACAGACTACCTCTGCAAACGGGAAAGGTCTTGAAACCTCTACATATACGTATATCATTTAGTAATTTATTTATCTATTTAGAGTATTTTTTTCGAACAATTAATGTAAATACTTCAGCTAGAAAATAAAAATGATTCATAAATTCGCATCCTTTATCAGCTAATATCTCTCTTGGGATTTCGAAAATCGAACAACTATTGTGCTGGTGGGGTAGGGGACATAATAGAAACTCTGTACCTTGGCCATATCCGGGCAGGTGCAACTTAACTACGTTGACTTTTGAAGCATTTACATAAACATATCTCTTAATATATATTGCAACGTTTACATCACCTCCCATTAAAATTATGCTTTAAGACGAGTTTCTCGTGACTCCACCCCCCAATCACCCCCCTTATATAACTCAAAATCGGTCACAGTCTGTCTCTCTCTCTCTCTTTTGCTGCCATAAACAGCGTTTGCTCACTTGCTCTCTGGCTGCGACCCCCCCCCCCATTCACTCTCCCATTTGCGGCACACACATCTTTCCCAACACTCTATCAACGGTTATAGGTCGCCCCTATACTCCCCATCAACGCTATGGTAGGGTGAAACACTAACTTCTCTATCAGGACACATGCTACTCTACTCTCTTTCCCCGCCTGCATAACACCTTAACGAACAAAAACTCGTTATATCGAACTATAATAATCTTAACATAAAACAAGTCTCAGAATTTTCAGTGGATATGTCATACACGTACTTTGATAGTAAATGGGCAGTACAATTACAGTTACTTCAAAATAACGAAGCTTAGAGATCGATCGTTCATTCCCGCATATCTTTCTTGGAAAATATCACGTGATAAAATAAAAACCTTAAAAGCGGTTTCAAGTTTATTTCTCAAGATAATTTTTACGCACATTTTGGAGTCTAAAAAACTCTACGACTTATATTTTTTTCTTTGAACACTGTCACTCTCGCAAACGATACTCATAAAATTATTTTACTTCACCTTTAAAATAATTAAGATGAAAATAATTTTTCACGTATATTAATTTTTCTCAAGTAAAATAAATACCCTCGCCTGTTTAATACTTAACCTAGGTAAAAAAAAAAATAAATTGAACACCCTTCAAATGCAATTACTCATTTTATTGTTTTAATTATAACAAAAATCGAGTTTATTATAAATTATAGCTATTAGTACAAATTATCTAGTTTAGTAATGGGTACAGAAATTCTACTTCTATTGATTTACTAAAGCCATATTCCCTCATATGTGGGGTGGCTGAGTCAAAGCATGTCTACAAAGTAAAATGGCGGAGTCCTCCGACCTCAATTTATGTTAATAATAGTCCCATTACTCACTGGATGAAAATTACAAGTACTTAGCTACTTTGGGAAACTGCTTGAAGGACATCACTTCCTCCAGTACTGGGGGAGGGGGTTTTCCTTTCTTCTGGGCTCGTTGGTTTTCTTGCCGACATCGTCCATACCTCTTGCAAAATCGCCGATTCACCATCCCAGGCTTCTTCTTAGTTAAATTCAGCAACAAATAACACCTAGTAGGAGTGTTGTTTCTCAAAGCAACATTCACAGTGCTCCGCACAGTGAAATATGTGAATTGGGCTGAAATTTTCTCCCAAGTTGACCACTTGGCTCTCCAGTTGACGTTTCTCAGCCTTCGTGAACGAAGTCGTAGCAACTTTCCTTCAGAGTCAAAATGAATGGTACAGTTTTTACTGATGGGTGCCTTTCCTGTACGGGGACAGGGATGAGGAGGGTACTGTATGACTTGTGCTTCCTTCGACATTTCTTCCAGAGATGCGTTTAATTCTTCTGTATCTTGCATTTTTTTCTCGTCACACGAGTTTCGACTCGCACATAATTTTTGTCTCTTCATGGTAATTTAGGTGTGGTATTGTACTAGGCTGTCACCAATGTCGTATAGTTGAATATCTTAACAGGAGTCGTAATGCTATGTTCCACCAGTGTCGTATAGATATTCTCTATATAAACAGGTCAGATCTACAGCCTGCGAGGTGATGATGGATATGCAGAAATGCTTGACACTTAGTTTATTTAGAAGCTACATGATTCCTCTATGCCTCAATGCTCCTGTCCCCTTAAGGAAAATGTTAAGTCTATATACGGCCAGTTGACTACTTGACTGCTTCTCCCTTCCTCGGTCGTGGGTTGACTCTTTTGAATCCCAAATATGGCAGGGCGTGGTATTCTTGGCTGTGCCTCCACCAATAAGCTTTCAGAGATGGAAGAACCAACCAATCACCTATAGTGTGTGGGGCATGCCTAAAGGAACCCAGTTTGGTACAAAGAACACTGTAGAAATGTGAGATGCTAATGGAATGCGTTACAAACATGTCGTCTCTTTGATAATACTTTTTACATCTATCGATCATGGAGATCGGAATGTGATACGCATATGGAGTGGGCTATAAACACTCTTGCCATCTTAATACATAGATGAAAGGGCCTTTGTCTAACTTACCCACACAGTGCACCACGTGGGTGGCCGCTAATATTACGTCAGTTAGATAATAAAACACTTATTAACATAAATATATTACACTACAAGAAAACTGTAGTTATTTCTTACTTTTACTGTACTCATATGGTGTGCTTGCATAGGGAGGGAGAGACTTGGTCATGGACTTGATCTTTGTCTTTGATAATCGTGGCCACGGTCGTATGGGCTAATCCGAGATTGTGGCCAATGTCCATAGAAGATTTTCCCTTTTCATCACGATTTACCACCTCAGTTTTAATTTCCATTGTGATGGCTTTTTTTTTCTTAGTGGCATTACCATCAAAATTATTACTAACTTGCTTGGAGGCACAGTAATATCAGTAATGGGCGAACACAACGAGAGAGCAGATGAAAGCACTAGACACAATATGGCGGGAATAAACTGAGAGTTTTTGTTTTCCCTCTCCTAATGCCGTACGACATCGTATTCTTACATTACGTTCAACAAACTATTTTGAATAAAATCGTATTTACAGCTTTGTTTGGTATTTTCTTTTTAAATTCAACATTATATTTCTTTATAACCAACTCTATATAAAAAAATAAATAAGTAAAACCATCTGCTTGATAAATACGAATACAGTTGTGTTTGCTGCCTTTGTATTCGTATGTATTTCAAATAAAACTGAACACCTATTCTCAGAATAACGCCTAGATAGGTTCTCAGAAGTGTCGGGTAAATGGAAAATTGCGTGAAAAAACGAGTCATTTTCCATAGGAAACAATGATAAAGGGCATAGATACGTTTCAAACCTCACATAGCAAAGCAGAAAGCTCTGTATCTATTTTTAAGAGTATACAAAAAATATTCATATTCACTTTACAGCTAGAAATTAACATACATTACTGTACTGTACTCTATTATGCAGTGGGCAACAATCATACAGTACACTGGGACATGCATGGTGGCCGTGAGCAAGTAACTTATGCGGTAGAAGAGGAGGAGGATGCAGGAGAAGGAACCTCTATCTGCAAATGTAAACAAAGATAAAAATTATAAATAACCAAAGCAAGACTTAAAAACGAGAAAAAAAATTAATTATGCAGTACCTAAATCTACCATATGACAGATTGAAAAAACTTAATCTAGATTCTCTAGAGAGGCGCAGAGTTAGGGGGAATATGATTGAGGTGTATAAATGGTTTAAAGGGATAAACAAGGGTGATATTAATAAAGTTTTAAGAATTCATGATCAAACCAGAACTCGTAATGGATAATGGATTTAAGCTTGATAAATTTAGGTTCAGAAGGGAAATTGGTGAAAATTGGCTTGGTAATACCGTAGAGTTGCTGATGCATGGAACAGGATTCCTAGTCGGATAATAAATGCCATTATATATATATATATATATATATATATATATATATATATATATATATATATATATATATATATATATATATATATATATATATATATATATATATATATATATATATATATATATATATATATATATATATATATATATATATATATATATATATATATATATATATATATATATATATATATATATATATATATATATATATATATATATATATATATATATATATATATATATATATATATATATATATATATATATATATATATATATATATATATATATATATATATATATATATATATATATATATATATATATATATATATATATATATATATATATATATATAATGATGATCTTTTCTTATTGTCATCCTCTTTGTACTCGTGGGAAAATTTTTTATTTTTTTTTAATTTTTTTTTTATTTTGGGTGGGCGTTATTCGTGAAATTAGGAGTTTTTTACTATTATTTTTTGGGGGCGTTATTGCAATTTTGTGTGTAAAAAAATCGCGCAAAAAAGGAACAAGGTGTATTTACAGCTATGTGTTTGCTATTTTTTTTCTTAAATTCAATATAATCCTTTAGTATAACCAAATACATAAAAAAATCAATAAATAAAGACATTAGCTTAATAAATACGAATACAGTTGTGTTTGCTACCATTGTATTCTTGTGTATTTTGAATAAAATTGTATTTACAGCTATGAGTTTATTTTTTTTTTAATTCAGTATAATGCTTCAATATAACCAAGTATATAAAGGAATAAGTGAAAGCCAATAACTTGATAAATATGAATACAGCAGTGCTGCTAGCTGTGTATTCGTGTGTATTTCAAATAAAATCGTATTTACAGCTATGTGTTTGGTAAATTTTTTTAAAATTCAGTATACAGTGTTCCTTCAATTATCGCAAAGGTTCGATTCCGGGACCCGGCGCGAGACAGGAAAATAGCGGAGTAGGATCAGCCTATATGTACATAGATATTTTAATTTATTTTTACGTTTACACCGTATAAGCTGTATAAAGCCTCCCTGTACTGTTAACAAACCACCCTTTACTTCATAAATAACAGCATGCAAGCGTAAATTTATATGACATACTCATGTACATAGGTATTTTACAATTATTTTTGCGATTACTGTATAAACCCTCCTTGCACTGTTAAAAAACCACATCCCTGTTATTCATTGAGGCCAAAATAGTGGCCGACATCCGTAAATCTTTTTCCTTCTTTCAACATATCTAAGAGTTTCACCTTATCTGTTATGGTTAAACTTGTTTTATCAATAAAATAATGAAAATTTCAATATTTACTATCTTACGTAGGTTCGACCGTTTTCGTTTTCCGAAACGCTGATACCGGTATTGCATTTTACATGGTGCAGTACTGTTAGTATTTATGATTTTTACTATTTTTTACTGTTTTATTATTCTTAGGCTAAGAAATAAGTTTTTTTTTTTATCAATAAAATCATGAAACTACTGGAAATATAAATATATATGCTAGCTCACGTAGCTGCAACCCCAATACATTGTACGCTATCGGACACTATTTCACATGATGCAATACTGTGAGTTATACTGTATATCTAAATTTATGTTTTTTACTATTTTTCACTGTTTTATTATTCGTAGCCTGGGAAATAAATTTTTTTTATCAATAAGATTATGAAATATGTTTTTTTCAATAAAAAATTAAAATACTGAAAATTTTTATTTTTTTAATATTTTAATATTTTTGCATATACCCCCCCAAAGAAAAAGTTGCCAAAAAAAATTGCGGTACAGTGAAATCGCGAGCCAAGAAACTCGATGCAGCAAAGGATCACTGTAATTCTTCAATACAACCAGATAAAAATCAAATAAATAAATAAATCCATTAACTTGATAAATACGAATACAGCAGTGTTGCTAGCTGTGTATTCGTGGTAGTTTGAATGAAATCGTATTTACAGCTATGCGTTTATTTTTTATTTAAATTCAGTATAATCCTTCAATATAACCAAATAAATAAAGTCATTAACTGATCAATATGAATACAGCAGTGCTGCTAGCTGTGTATTCCTCCGCCGCTCTCACAAACTTTATTGCCACGCGATATAAATATACTGCACCAGCCAGGTTGGTTGAAAAATTAATTTAGTAATAATTTATTAATTATTTTTTGGCCTTTGTCATAATGGCGAAATGACGTAACCCAGATTGACATTATACGAGGACCTAATACACTCAACTCGCATTTTATGCGTTGCTATAATACGCGAAATTGGAATAACGCCTCCAAAAAATAATAGTAAAAAAGTATGAAATGTGCGAGCCATGCGCGTGAGCGCGAAAACAAACGAAAAAAAATGGTTGTTTAGTAACTAAGCGACTGCCTCTGAGGTAGTTTCCCACCATGCTGCCATGTGCTTCAGTCACTCTTCACCCAGTATTAACCCCAACAAGAACCAGTGGTTTGCTCTCCTCCTTCCTCCTCCTCTCCTCCTCCCTCTCCTACCGCTTAAGTCTCCTACTCCTTCTCCTACCGCTAACATCATCTTTGATCACGTTTGCAGATAAGGGTTCGTTCTCAGGGTTCGTTATTTTTATTTGCTGTACATATTTATATGTAAATCAGTATATCTTTTATACTCTACACTATTTGCATGTTAATATGAATAACTATAGGTCTTTCTGCTTTGTTAGGTACTTATAAAATATGTTTTACTTATCTTATATCTTTGGTATAGTGTGTTTATGTACGGTTGTGGAACTTATATATGCCTATTATCATTGTTTCTTATGGTAAATGATTGGTTACCTAACGTGAATTTTACGTTACACGTCACTTCTGAGAACCTATCCTCACGTTATTCTAGAAAAACTCCGAGTAGTAAACAGAAATATCTCGAGTTTTGTTGCTGGCACTGCGTGGAGGTTTTCCACAGGATGAGAATTAAGAGAGCAAGAAAGACATTTTGGATCAGGAAATATAGTGGGGAGAATGAAACCTGTATGAATTAGGTAGGTTGGACACCTGGAAAGAGTGAATAATGAAAAATCGTGAATGGGATTTTATAAGTTGTGTTTACCGGGTATTCAAACTTAAGGCAGCCCTGGGAGGAGATGGATTGTAAGGATATGCAATACCTTGTTTGGGAGAGACTTTGCCTTCCATTAGGATGAGAGGTGGTGTTCAAAAAGAAAATAATAATAATAATAATACTGAATTCTAATAATAATAATAATATGAAGTACCAAGGTTATTAAACCACTGACCCTCTATTAGCTTGCTATACAATTGGACAGAAGATAACAAGCTAAACACATTTAAAAAACAGGTAGACAGTGCAGTTGATATGTATAAAAGGGACAACAATGCAACCACTCTTGAAAATCTGCTACTTACTCTACGAGAGTACCGTGAGCTTAAAAGTGATGTCCGAACTAAGCACTTTCAAAACTTCCTACAGTCTATCAATGCTCATACGAGTAGTTCTAAAATCTGGCAGTCAATTAATGCTCTGGTTGGCAAAAACATAAGTGTGTCACAAACAAATGATTCCCAAACTCTTGCTGAAGAACTTCTCTTACAATACTCTAAGACATCTTCCTTTGAAAACCTTCCTTGCGATATTCAACAACGATTAAGAAATCTTGACTTTGAAAGAATGATGAACATAGAATTATCCTGTGCAAGAACAATGGAAGAGGACAGATTCATTGACTACATAACCAAAAATGAGTTGGACTTTGCTCTCTCCCATGGGAAGAGCACCTCTCCGGGTGAGGATGGCATTACGTACCAAGTAATCCGAGATCTTAATGATGATATTTGTAATGGTATTAATCCAATTCAGTTTTTATTCAGCACTATTTATAATGAGGGCACACTTCCAGAACAATGGAAAAAAAGCATTATTATTCCAATTCCAAAAAAAGAAAGTACAAAATTAAGACCTATCTCTCTGACATCCTGCTTCTGCAAAGCCTTTGAGAGAGTCATTCTTAACAGACTTGATTTCACACTCGAGGGAAAATTATCAAATAATTTGTATGGATTTATGAAAGGAAAAAGTACCAAAGACTGTTTTGTAGAATTTATGAATGTTGAGCACTGCTCTGAAGTCACTGTTTTTCTAGATTTGCAAAATGCCTTTGATATTGCAAATAGAACCGTTATTTTGGATCATTTAGCAACTTTAGGGGTCAAAGGTAAACTACTGCAACTAATTAGATGCTACCTAAGTAGTCGAACCTCTAAAGTGTACTATAAAGGATATCTTACTTCCAGCGAAAAGGAATTTACACTGGGAACTCCTCAGGGAGGAGTTCTGTCTCCCCTTCTCTTTAACATCTTAATGGATAAGCTTCTCAAGTCTCTCAGACTACCAAATGATGAATGCACCATCATATGTTATGCAGACGACATATGTATAAGGGCACCTTCTGCCAATGATATGCAAATAATACTTAATGACTTTTCTCAAGTATCAAAAGACATTGGTCTTGTCATTTCAACTCCAAACACAAAGTACTTTTCCAGTATCTCGCAAGAGCCTCACCTTGTATTAAGCAATCAAATGGTTAAGGTGTGCGAAAATCACAAATATTTGGGAATACCAGTTCCTTCTCCCCCTCACACAGAGTATGTCAAAGATTTGTGTGAAAGACTGCAACAGAGACTCAGACCGTTAAAGCTTCTTGCCAATAGGGTATCTGGTGTTGGAATTAACATATGCCGAACTTTCTATCTCGCATATGTCAGGTCATTAGTCGACTATCACACCCTGCAGCTCTGTACTATGACTACCTCTATCTTAAGACCCCTAGAAAAAATTCAGAACAAAGCTATGAGGATTATTCTTGGCTGCCCTATGAGCACCAGAATTATAAATATGCAACATGAATTAAACCTCCCACCTTTGATAGAACATATCAAACAGTCAGCTGTGATATTTGGAGTTAAACTAGCGAAATCAGCTCAGCCTCATCCATGTAATGCTGGTCATTTGCAAGGGCCGCAGTCAGCGCCAACAATCATTAAATCACTAATAAAAAGTAACATACAGTATGAAAGACAAATTCACCCCAAAGTATTTAAGCTTATAACCAATGAGACAAAAAAACATAATGTAACACTCTTTACTGAGAGTGGTCCTGAACGATTAATAAATCCTTGCAAGAGGATTGGGCCAGAAATTATCTTTCCAATATTATCATCTGGTCCGAATGTTGCTCCAATTATGAAAAAACATCAATGGTTAGATGAAATTGAAGCCTTTATTGAAACTAGTTTCCCAACTAACAATGAAACACTCTGCATTTACACTGATGGGTCTCACACAAGCAGTGCAGGAGGGTCTGGGTGCAGCATTGTAGTTTATGAAAATTTTGAAGGGCAGCAAATATTTGACAAAGCACTGAGTATGCCAAAATGGTCATCAATCACCGAATGTGAAATTGTTGGTCTAAAACTTGCTATTGAACATGTTCTCAGTGCTAGGAGAAATGCTATCATATTCTGTGACTCACAGAGTGCGCTTCTGTCACTGAGATCATTAAAAAGCTCCTACAAAACTCACATGGCTGAAATTCAAGAGGCTCTTATTGATTGCGCAAAACTTAAACTCCAAGTTAAGTTTTCATGGGTACCCTCCCATGTTGGGATAGTAGGTAATGAAAAGGCTGACAGGCTGGCAAAAATGGCAACTGAGAGTTCAGTGTCTGAATCTATAACCACACTGACTCAGTTTAAAACAATGTTGTATAATGAGATTATGGAAGAGCAAGAACTTTCTACCCTCACACAACATGTAAGCAGCTGTTTGATCCAACATTATGAAAACTTCAGAAGGCTGAGACACAAATACAGCATGGGTAAAATGCTTACAGGTGACTGTGATAGAGTTGCTGCCCGTATAAGACTTGGTTATAGAAATATATGGGAGGTGAATTGCGAGAAAACTGGTAGAAAGCACCCAGAACACTCAAAATGCCATTTATGTGAGTGTGAAGGTGGCAACAATTTAGTACACTACATTGCAGAGTGCACAAAGCTTAAGGACTTCAGACCTCTTGGCCTGAGCTACTTTGAACTTTGTGTGCACTTTTGCAACCCAGAGAACTTATATCCTGTACTTAGTGTATACCCAACGTTGAAAATGTAATTCTTTTACCCTCTTCTCCGTCTACATCTTTTCCCACATTTATGTGGGGTCGATGTTTCTGGTCAGTTTTCTCCATTTATTTCTGTCCCATACCTCATCACCCAACAAACCTTTAGACCTCAGATCATCATTGATGCAATCCATCCACCTACGCTTTGGTCTCCCTCTCCTTCTACCTTGTATATCCATTTCCATCACCCTCCTCCCAACATACTGTTCATCCCTTCTAACGACATGACCATACCATCTTAGTCTACTTTCTTGTATATTATCTGATATTTCTATAACTTTTGGAAAAAAAAAAAAAAAGAGAGAGAGGGGTGGAGGGAATACCTTCTCTCTCTCTCTCTCTCTCTCTCTCTCTCTCTCTCTCTCTCTCTCTCTCTCTCTCTCTCTCTCTCTCTCTCTCTCTCTCTCATATGCCTTTTTATATACATAAGCCACTTTTCCCCTTATAAGGTGAGTGGCTGAGTAAAGGAATAATGCTCTGACTTTCTGGGAAGAGAAAGTACAGAGAAGGGTTCTTTCATTCCCTTCACTCCGCCCCACTTAGTCTACTCTTACGACACGCAGGGGAACATGGAGGATGTATTCTAACCCCCTCCCTCAAGAGCTCATATGTATGTATATGTGTGTACATGTGTGCATGTATGTGTATATGTATATGTATGTGTATATGTATTTATATGTATATATGTATGTATATGTGTATATGTATATGTATGTGCATGTCTATATGTATCAATAATTACTACTTTTGATTCATAACTCTATCTATATACAAAAGCTGTAGTAATGATGATGGTAATAATAATAATAATAATAATAATAATAATAATAATAATAATAGTAATAATAATAATGATCATAATAATAAAACGTTTCAAGATATTTAGTTTCAAACTCTAATAACATATCATTTTTAATTTTATTTCAGACCAGGAGCTAGGGAAGATTCAAGAGGAAGGGATGCTTTTGTCAATGATCCTTATGTCCCATGGAGGAAAGATTTAATATACCTTACACCTTGACATGGGTTTTTTAACCACTTTCTGTAAGGTAAATAAATTATGTTCATTTTGTTACAAAGCTGCTTCTTACTCTGTATCTTGAAGTCTCCATTGTATCACCTAATATTAAAATTTTGCTAAATAGATGAAAGAGGTAGGCTAGCCAGAGCAGTGTTTACCGTTTTGAAAAGTTTAAAAAAAAAAGCCTGTATGGAAATTTATGCTTGGCAGCCTTTAAAATTAATGAAAAACATCCACACTTATTTATTGTAGTAGGTTGGCCCAGGGCACCATCTGCCAGTTGGGATGCTACAACCGAAGGTTTTTTGGATATAAATATGACTAGCCAGGACAGCTCAGTGTTAAGTCTTCCTTCTGTTACGGTTCTTTTCCTATGCCTACAGCTACACTGAATATTTTTGCGTATTCATTACTCATTTCTTATCAGCCCTTCACTTCTGACAAGTCACAACACTCCCCATATCTGTTTCTCTTTACAATATGTTTTCTTGGTGCCCGGGCCCTGTTGAGGGAAGTTTTTATCACCCGTAATGGGGTCACACTGAAACATTGTACTATTTATAATTATATTTGAATACATGTACTTTTAGCTTGTAGGTCATGCTAGAATTCTCAGAGCAAAAGAATAGAACTGGTATAAATCTAAGGAACAAGTTTTAGTATGTCATCATAGGTTTAGATCTTGACACAGGGGGTGTGGAGTGTTACTCCTTCGGTCATTTTCAATCCTTCATTCCCTGGGTCAAGCATTAAGAAAGTCAGGAATCTCAGGGAAACTATCAACTAATTAACCTCAGTAGTTTTACTTTAGATTTTATATGGGGGCAATGGTAGTTAAGCTGTTACATCGCTTAACCCGGGTAGTGAGAAACCAGTGCTTAACCCCACCAGGGGCGATAGGAATGGCATCCGTTTAATTCCCCAGATCCAGCCTGTCTGTGCTCACCCTCATTCAATTAGAGATTATTAGTGACACATAAAATGTCAAACAAACCGTTTTACTTTATATTATATTCCTGGTTTTTACTTTGGATCTCAGAAGATTGTTGTAGGTGAAGTGAAAGGCAAGAGTTTACATTTTTAGTAGTATTAAAAACAATGCATAGGCTTGGATGTTTTTTATTCCTTCTGTGGACCATGGTATATGAGTGGTTAACTTACATGACTCAGGCATTGACTGACTGACGATCGAGCCCACCTTGGGGCTATGGGAAGGGCATACAACCTTAATTTCTGTGTCCACCCCATAATAGGAACTATTAGTAACACATAAAATGAGGATTATCATAATAATCTGTTCTTGTAAATACTCGCTTTTTTAATTAGCTTGATATGATAGTAAAACTAATATTTCAGATACACTGTAGCCTACCAGTGGATGCAATTTAGCATCTGTTTACAAAAAGCTGATCATATTCCTTCCTTAATCTAGTCTGTAATAACCATAACAATATAGTTGATGTTATTTGTCAATTTATGTATCCCTATTAATTCCAGTTCAAACAGGGGTGGACATGAGACAGGTTGGAGCAAAGGAATTAGAGCTGATTCCCATCCTAAAACGCCCCATGGTGAGCTCGAACATGGTGTTGTCACTTCCTTAGTTGATTGCTCCAACTGCTGTGCTACTGCGGTCTACAAGATATGCCCTTGTATACTGTTGAGCAGAATGCAAGATGGAAGTGTAATAGGTAGAGGGATCAAGGAAGTATAGGGAACAACGTTGACAATTGTTATTGTCTTGCTGTAGCTAAAGTATCCTATCACACTCTATATGAGTATGCTAAGCAAGTGCGTTAGTGCAGTGGTTAGAGTGCTCGGTATGGGAAGTGACAAACCCGCATTCAAACCCACTGATATAAGAAAGAGCATCAAGCCTTGATTCCCCAGCTTTAATCTGTTTTGTCCATCCCTTTTGAATGGAGGTTGAAAGTGGCGCTTGAAGTGGCAATCAAAATTTACACTTGCAGATTCAGAAATGGCCAGATAGGCCATAATATCAAGCTCATTAACATTAACTAAGGTATTTGCGGAGTACCAAGAAATAATTTTTTACTGCAATTTCTCTCTTGGCTTTAGTTCCCACAGTAACTTACGTGTAGAGTGTGTGAGTCGGAAGGTGACCGAAGCGGGTTTGAACCCATTGCGGGACTCTTGGAGAGTCATCCCGTCTTATTCTTGCAAATCTAGACTGTCTGTGACCACCCCCATTCATGGGGACAACTTGTGATACGGTACATAAGATGGTGCACACACATAGTTTTATCAGATTAATTAATTAGTACTATGACTAAATATTGTGTATTGCTTTTGGGGGAAGAGAACACCTTGTATTTTGGTGTGCCGCAATATGCTCAATGCAGTGTTATGTGGTAGTGGTTAAGAAAGAATTGCCATTTTTTTTATTATTTCTTACTAGAGGGTCTGTTCCCGTGGTGGGGGCGAAATAATTTCCCGTCCATATTCCAGGCATGTCGTAAGAGCCGCCCAAAAAGCACAGTAAGTAAAGGACTGGCAATTCCAGCCTCCCTGAATTATATTTCTTTCCACTGAACAATGAAGGTGAAGATGAACAGAATATGATGATGTTCGTTTCAGGAGGATATAGCATCATTGTGATAAGAAAAGGAAGTTATATATAAGGGCATAAAAGTAAGACTATGATGAGAGAGAGAGAGAGAGAGAGAGAGAGAGAGAGAGGAGAGAGAGAGAGAGAGAGAGAGAGAGAGAGAGAGAGAGAGAGAGAGAGAGAGAGAGAGAGAGAGAGAGAGAGAGAGTCATCTTCAGTATGTTTTTATTTAAAATACCGTAGATGCAGTGCTCAGAAAGAGAGACAGAGCGAGAGAGTATGGTATTAATAATTTTGAAAAACGTTCAAGTTATTTTGAATATCGGAGGCCCATTTTTAAATGATTATGAAACACATAAAGCGGAGATGGGGATGGAAAAGTCCAAAACAGTTTCCATTTGTTTCTGCTAATGAGTGCAATTTAACTGTTTGAAGAGAGATATGATAGTCAAATCCTCTTTAATACAGTACTTGATGTCATATTCTTTATTATATAAAAAAACTTATGAGTTTTCATCCCTTAAATGATCAGTATGTAAACAAATGATATTTTTGTTTCACTGGTTTCATTTACTGGATGCCATTTGTAATGCAACCCAAATCGAAGAATGCAGTGCCTATCGTCCTTTTTGTTAATGCCATAGATGTTGTTTGATGCAGACGTATTAATATGTGGACATAGCAGTGAAAGATGAGTAAGGCTTATTCAGTAATCATTATTTACATATTTACATCGAAATATAGTACTGTATGTACTGTATATGACTTGTTAGAGAAATTTTGTCAGTCTCTCAGTGCAGTACTTACCTTATGTTTCAGGAAGGGACAAATACCGCAGCGACTAGTATACATGGAGAAGAGTTAGTAGTGGAGTTCCACAGGGTTCAGTTTTAGGGCCACTTTTGTTCCTTGTATATGTAAATGACCTACCAGAGGCTGTAAATTCATTCATGAATATGTTTGCAGATGATGCAAAGATTGTGAAGAAAGTAAAAAACGAGAACAATGGTAGAGAACTTCAGGAAGATCTAAATAGTCTGCATGAGTGGTCAGAAAAGTGGCTAATGAAATTCAATACTTCAAAATGTAAGGTAATGAGAATGGGTGCAAGTGCAAGAAGGCCCAAGCTTGTCTACTCAGTGGCTGGAGTACAACTTCAAGAGACAAAATAAGAGAGATCTAGGAGTAAACATACTGGCAGATTTGTCTCCAGAAATACATATAAATGGCATAGTAAGGGCAGCATATGCATTCTTATCAAATGTAAGGGTAGCCTTCAGGCACATGGACAAGGAAATGTTCAGAAATATTTATGTAACCTATGTGAGGCCAAAACTCGAATATGCAGCCCCCTTTTGGAATCCGCACTTGAAAAAGCACATAGCTAAGCTTGAAAAAGTTCAAAGACATGCCACGAAACTGGTGCCAGAAATACGCAATCTCAGTTATGATGAGAGGCTGAGGGAATTAGACTTACCATCACTCGAAGCTAGAAGATTGAGGGGGGATATGGTGACAGTCTTTAAATTCCTTCATGGTTATGATAGAGTGGATAGGGATCGATTTTTTGATATGGCAGGCTCTAGAACTAGAGGTCATAGTTTGAAGCTTCGTAAGAAAACTTCTTTGCAGGATGTAAGGAAATACTTTTTCAGTGTAAGAGTAGTTGATAATTGGAATTCACTAAGCGAGGAGGTAGTTAATGCTCTCTCAATCCATAGTTTTAAGGACAGGTATGATAAGTATCACCAAGTATAAAATGGAACCGATGAGGAGACGGGAAGATACGAGCTTTGGGCTCTTTCCCGTAAACACAATTAGGTAATTACAATTAGGTAATTACATTAATCCAGGATTTCGGGATCTCAGAGGACAAATATATTACATTTAAGTATAGTATAGGCTTCTGAATTTGTCTTGCTTTATTTTTAGATTAAATTTTGTTCAGTAGCTTAAAAGATATTGTTTATCAGAGTTGTATCTTTCATTTCAAGAAATAACTCACTCCTTTTGTTTGCAGTAACACAGCTTACAACCATCGAGATGTAAATATAAAGGGGACTGCAATCAACATATGGCCAAGAAGTATGCAGAAGTATAGCATCTCGAACCATACTGTGCCTTAAAGCCATCTGAAATGACTCATCTCTTTTGATATATCATTGTAGCACAGAATATATTTACAGTATTTGTTGTCAAAATTTAAGCCAATAGAAAATCTTCTATATATTAAGACAGTTAATGTTACTTACAGAAAAATTAGTTTCTCTCTCAGCTTGAGTTTATTTCAGTTGGCTGCATGGACGCCATATTAATAAGTTCATGTGAGCTTCTCAAATCCAAATCCATCGATATTTTCATGATGGTGATGAAAGCTTTCTTTAGTATTTGAACATATAATTAAATTACAGTTTACAGACTTTATACTTCATTGCGGAATAGTATAGTTATTAGTTGAAGTTAATTGTCAAATGTTCTGATGTGTTGAATTTGGGAAGAGGAATTACTTTGTTGTAAATTACGTGAATTTTTTTATTGCTTTGTATTTCTGGTGACTGGTTCTTTCCAGTGTGATATCTGTCTCTTGACTAGGGAGGCATTGGACATGCGATTGATCCCAAGGTGGGGTGGTAGTAAGGGCATCCAACCTTTTTCCCAGTTTCAATCTGTCATTGTCCACTGCCAATTGGGGTTCAAGTAGTGACGTATAAAACGTAAAAAGAAAATTTAAATTTTATTGTAATGGTGTTACTTCACTTATCAAAACTCGAGACATTTATTCATGGTAACATTAAAAAACCAGAGTTTCAGTTAATAATGTCTAAAAATATGCACAGTGACAGATATTTCTAGGTGAGGGTCAGATATTGATTTTAATGGTAAATTTATTCACAATATGCACACTGATATAGAAAATTGCTCTAGAATGAAAATAATGCTTGTGTTCAATATACAGTGATCCCTTGTTTATAGCGGGGGTTCGGTTCCGGGATCGGCCGCGATAGGTGAAAATCCGTGAAGTAGGATCACAATGTATACATAGGTATTTTACATTTATTTTTACCTTTACTGTATAAACCCTCCCTGCACTGTTAAAAAACCACCCTTTACTTTATTAATTACAGCGTGCAAGCGTAAATTTATTTGAAAGTGATAGGTAATCTTACCGTGAATGAGGTGATGATAACATGACATATACATAGGTATTTTACATATATTTTTATCTTTACTGTATAAACCCTCCCTGCACTGTTAAAAAACCACCCTTTAGTTTATAAATAACAGCATGCAAGCGTAAATTGATATGAACGTGACAGGTAAACTTACCGTTAATGAGGTGATTATGACGTGTATTGACTCCAGAGGAAAATATTCCGCAGTCAATGACAGCTTTATGGCTGCTTTTTGCGAGAGAAGAACATGGTAATGGGGAGTTGCTGTCGCTGTTTCTTCTTTTGTCGGAAGATGGTCTTGTAAGGAATCATGGCATTATCGAGAAGATTGCAGAAGGTCACTGAATGAACCATATTATCGTCGTGTTCTTGCGAGAGTTGTTGGACTGCTTTCACATGTTCATATATGGCTGCCAGACGTTCGATTGTAAGGCCAGGTTCTTCAATTTCTTCGTGCGTTTCCTCTGGTTGTTCTTCTTCCTCTTCTTAGCTTGCTGATTTTGTCATTTCCTCCAAGTCTTCATTAGTCAAAGGCTGCGAGTGGCAGTCGATCAGTTCATTCACGTCTTTGTGAGTCATATCTTCAAAGCCTTCTCCTCCTAGAAATGCAGCCAACTTCACAGCTTTCGCAACAGACGAGTTATGGATTTTGTCATGAGCGAATCCCTTGTAGTTGTAGATGACTTCGGGTCACAATTTCTTCCAGCTGGCATTGATTGTGGCCAGCTTCATCTCATTGGTTACATTCTGAATATTTTGAAGGCATCTAGCAATCGTGTAGTACATCAGTAAGTCTTCAGTGAGGATTCTTTGTCTGAATCCATGGATTCAACCAGGTTCGCCAGGGCTTTTCGTGTGTAGAGGGCCTTGAATGCACGAATAACGCCTCGATCCATAGGCTGAATCAGCGATGTCATATTCGGTGGCAGGAACTCTGCTTGAACACTGATGTGAGGCTTTTCGTGATTCAGACCTTAGGGTTATGCATCCAATATCACTGGCAGCAGATTCTTATTCTTATTCTTCAAAGCTCTAGGGTTCTTAGACTTGTATATAAGCCCGGGCTTTAACACGAAGCACGCAGCATTCCCGCACATGATGAGGGTATCGTGGTCTTTGTGTGCTTTAAATCCCGGGGCTTTAGCATCTTCCTTGAAGAGAAAAGTGCGAGACGGCATTCTCTTCCAAAATAACCCAGTCTCATCCATGTTAAACACTTGCTCAGGAGCATATTCCCCTTCAGCAATAATTTTCTTAAAGTCATTGTTCACATAATCTTCAGCTGCAGCTGTATCTGCAGAGGCAGCTTCGCCATAAACTGAAACGCTCTTTAGGCCATATCGTTTTTGAAATCTTGCGAACCATCCCTTGCTTGCCACGAATGATTGTTTCCTTGGTGGAGAATTTCTGGAGAGTCCTGCTTGTGGGTCGTCGATATTTTCTTCTGTCTCGTCCTCTCCACGGTCGCCACTGTCGTCATCGGGTTCGTTTGCAGTGAATTTATCGTACAGCTTCTTCGCCTTTTTTGTATGTTATTGTTTTCTACACTGATGTTCTTCTTTCTGCAATCAGCTATCCATAGGGCCAAAGCAGATTCCATCTGCACTATTATCTTATTGAGGGGTGTTACGACCCTCTTTACTGTTTTGATAAATGAAATAGTCGCTGTTTTCCTGATATTTGCCTCGTCCTTTTTAATGTATCGAACAGTAGATTCGTTGATGCCAAAATGGCAGCCGACATCCGCAAACCTTCCTCCTTCCTTCAGCATATCTAACAGGTTTACTTTATCTGCTATGGTCAACTTGGGAGGCATTGCAGAGGTTGAAAAAAGTGAGTAAAAGAGATCACAAGCACAACGTATTAAGAAGCATAACGCGAACTGCGCATATGTGTGTTAGACTGAATGGGTGAGGTGAGACAATGGAAGATGGTGGGAGAACCAAGCTTCAATCAAAAAGCCAATCAGACCCCATGGTACAAAACATACGGAAAAACAATTCTGTGATTCATCGTCTCCCACCCTTTCAGCCAATAGCATTCCATGAACTATCTCTCATAGGTAGTCCCCATGGCTCAAGCGGTAGCGTCCGCGACTTTGAGGCGTCAGGTCTAAATGAGTTTCCAGCTAGTTATTAAAGTTCTTGCTGTTTAGTTTCATGTATGCAGTACTTATTTTGAATATACTGCATAGACAACTATGAAGCTCGTAACTAGTGGGAAAGAGTTTGCTTTAAGACCTTATTGCCATGGATGATTTATTTTATACCGTATACCGTATATGTTTAATTGCAGTTTGCCTCTACCTCAGTAAGCTTCTATAAACTCTCAGGTTTTAAAGGTGATTTGAGAGCTAATCTTTCCCTAAACGTACTCTGAACTTTTCTAGGGGAATACTTTTTAGCCCCCTCTTACTGCAATTCAGTATACAATGTATTAAAAAATTGAGAATGAAATATTATTTTCCCTATAAACCACAAGTCACTGAGGGTTTATAGGAAAAATCATGTACTATTTTCACTTTTGAAATATTGCACACTCCTAATTTGGCAACTTCTCCGTGCCATGCTTCTTCCTTTAATAGCAAAATCATGTATTTCTCAGATAATATATAATGAGGATTGTATATTCCTGACAAAAATGACTGTTTATTCTGTCATAAGTTTTGAAACCAGCCAATGCAAGACCACTCTTGTCACTGCATTGGAGAAATTCCTAGGCATTATTGCATACTAGAAATTTAGAGTTCTTGTTGGCCTTTGCCATCATTAATAGACAAGGGTATAAAGCTGTCATTCAGATTTTACTATTCGGTCATTTTTTGTAGTATTTATTGTCTTCTCTCAGTCTTGAGTACATATATAGACACACAGCTCTCATTCATGTTTTTGAATTATTTGAACCTTTCCTGTCATTTCTCCGCCTGTATTGAACATACTAGACTCGCAGCTTCAATTCGTTTTTATCATTACATTGGAAGGAAGAGACTATATAGGAGTTTCTAATGATATATTTTTAAATTATTTGAATCTTTCCTATCAATTCTCTGCCGGTATCGAACATACAAGACTCGCAGCTACAGTTTTATTTTTATCAGTAAATCTTTTCCAGTTATTTTATTAGTGCCTTGTGTCTTCACTCTAATGTTACTAAAGATATCTTGTTCTCTTACTCCATTTTTCCTCTTTAATTCAGTCTTTATATCTCTTTTCTCTCCTCTTTGTCAACACTTTTGGTAACAATTCATTATTTGTAGATAATATATCATGGATATCAAGTTCATATGCAGTAGATACTATGAGGTTCAGAAGACTGAAATCGCATTTGTTCTTCTTCCTTTTGTTGCAAGTATAATGAAATATATGGCATGTGCTAAACCTAGTTTGTGTATACTTCAGGGCTAGAACAACAAAGGCAGAAAATTATATATTGTGTGAAGCAAGTATTTTGCTCATCTTATTACTTGTGGATGTTGTTAGAAATTTTAGTTGCTGAAGATATTGCCACCTATAACATAATTGAAATCCCTAGAAGACATTTCTTAGAAAATAGAACTAATGACATAGGGCATGGTATTGAGTCTATTAATAAAATATAAGCATTATTACATTACTTAAAGGGAATGGAAGTGTTTTACCACCAGCCTCTAAGACCAGGTTTTACGTCATCCATACAACTTGCAAGAACTTTTCTCCATGAAGATCCTTCTCTGCTATGTAAATATCTAAGACTTGTAAAAAAATTCATACTATTAAAAACTTTCCTTATTTTACATCAATTTAAGTTATTCCTCTTAAAATATTGTCTAGCTTACATAGTCAATTATCACTGTGCTTATATTTGCTTTATGATTGATTTATGCCATTGTATACTTGGCTTTAAAGATTTGGGTGATATTTCAGTACTTAGTACTTTACTCAATAATAATTTTTGGGTGAAAGAAAGGACTATGAGCACTCTCCTTACTCTGCGCCAGGTTCGACTCCCTAGAGGGAGAGGATACAGCAGCAGTCACTCCTGCATGACCACAGGACAAAAATAATTTTGTAATAAAGATGATAAATAAAACATGAAAGTAAAATAGGGTGTAGAGACTATATATTTATCTGGGATGCCAAGTTACTGTAGTCTAAACATATAAAAGTTTTTTTTTTAAATTATGAAACTTGACATATATACTCTGTTCCCTTAAAAACTGAGGGAATAGAGTACAGGTATTCATGCAAAAGCTCCAATATCTAAAAGCCTAAAGCTTATAATGTGTAGATGCTATATAGTAACCTGGGGTCTTATACCTACAGCTAAACTTTTGAAGGCATGCAAATATCATATCTACTCAAAAATTGCATGTAATTTAGTGTATTCATTGGTGGAAAACTACAGATAACCTAAGACTTAACAGGGTCTTGAGCAAGGCATAGGGAAAAAACTCAGAATGGCAATTTCCTAAATTCCCATCACAAAATCATATTAAAAGGATGTTTGTTTCTTCTTGTTTTTCATTAGCTTTTATGAAGAGCAATAAATAATTCTGTATGCTATTAATATTTTGTCTCTAAACTCTGAACTCTTATTATAATAATAATAATAATAATAATAATAATAATAATAATAATAAATCTTTACATATTCGGTAATTACTCTGTTGTCATAGAAGCAGATAATAATAGCAGGAAACTGCATTCATTTAAAATAGATATCAATCTAGTTTATAAAATACAAATTAAGAATCTTAAAAGGATTTATTTTTTCAAGATTCAGAGCACCGAAATAATAACTTAAATCATGGATTATTTGTCACTGATCCCATATTATCAAATATGCTTCATTCAAGTTTGAAAAAAATAAGTAATATTGGAAATCACTAAATTTTCTCTTTATCTATAATTGATTTATTTTTACTTTAAAATTTTTTATAAAGTATTTTCTTTCTTTTAGTATTACTATTATTTCACTTTATTTTTTTTTTGTCATTTCATAACTAATATTATTGTTAGCATTTCTAATGCTATCGTTTTTTTCTGATTTGTCTTGATTACTGTTTATATTATTACTTTTTCTAATTGTTGTATTGTTGTAAATTTTATTTATGTTTTGGTTAGCAGTACTTAAATAGTTATTATATTTATCATTATTATCAATTTTATTATTATTATTACCATGATTATTACTAGTGTTATTATTATCTTCTTCTTCTTCTTCCTCTATTTGCATTCCCATTTTCATATGGGGTCGCATCTCTTCACTAGTCGTCTCCACTGGTTCCGGTCCATCACTTGCTCCTCCCCCAGCTGTCTCTCTCTGAGATCCTCCTTCAGTCGGTCCTTCCACTGTAGTTTAGGTCTTCCTCGTCTACGTCTGCCCTCCACGTCCATCTCCATCACTCTCACACCCACGTAGTCTTCTTCTCTCCTCTTCACATGACCGAACCACTGTAATCTCCTCTCCTGCGCTTTCGCCGACGCCTCCACCTGTCGTATGACTTCCGGTATGCTGAAGCCAGAATCTGAAACTTGTAACGGTTGGTCGAGGGCACAGATGTTTTATTACATGCCCTCACTTTTATTGAGTTTTGGTTGCAGACCATGCTTTCCTTTGGGACCACCGCGATTTATGGCTAGGCACCTGGAACTAATGTGGGAGGCTTGTTTTCTGCATGTACGGCCCATGTTTGTAGAAAGAATCAAGGGGATATATGACCGGAACCATGAGACTTAGCATCTGGCATCGAGTACCCGGTGAGGATGAAAGGCCCGGAAGTTAGCCATTTCCTGAACAACAAGAAACACAAACATGTGGCCCATACATATGCACATGCCCTGGAGAGTTACCCAATAGCCACGCTCTGACCTGGAACTTTTCCGTTCTATAGGTTTGTTGAAACAGCCCCGCCCCAAAATAGGGACGGACTCCACTTCGAACCTGGCGTTGATTTGCAGGACTAGATGTCACTCGAGTTCATTGGCAGGATTGGATGTCAAGCCACGCCCTGCCCCGGGGGTATTTCAAGAACCACCCAGGGCAGACACAGTTAGTTAGAACTTTGCCAGGGGCATGAATAGATCATAGATTGTGATAGTCATAGGGTGGGGGCATTGAGGCGTCGGATGTGTTGTACTCTAGAAAAAATTAAGATAAAGGAATCACTGCTTGTCCATTCTTACCTTGTACCCGTCTGGTACTAATAATTATAACGTAGCAATTAATATTACGACAGTGGTGACGAGCGGTGAGATAACCCAGTCATCTTACAAATTGGTGAATTCAAATGGAAGTCCAAAATTCATACGACAACTTGGTGGCAGCGCAGTATGGATCATCACGCCTGGAAAACATACAAAGAGACTCTCATATCAGAAGAAACCAGTGCGAAGAAAAGAAAATAAGAATGGCAAAAGCAGAAATCCAACATCTCCCAATTCAAGAAATGAGTGACGAGGCCAAACACCGGAGAATTCTCGAACTGGAGGAGCACGTGCGGCGCCTACAAACTCCTGCCGACGCCGCTCCGTAAAGAAGGAACTTGGTCGACGCCGACAGAGAAACCGACGCCTCAAACATCGACGAACAGCCTGAAGCTCCGAGCCCTGTGGTGACACAGGGAACGCAGCAGGACAAGCCCCCACCCCGTGCCCTGGTTGTAAAGGAGCCTCGAGTCAAAAATTCACTTTTATACCTCGACGGCGCAAATGTAAAAGACCTAGAATGTCCGTCCATAATTCCCGCGACCGACTTCCTGAAATACTTGGGTCTGCGGATGAGAAGTGACGAGTGGTCAAACAGAGAATATTATGAAACTTTTAAGGAACTATTCCTAAGATATTTCTTAGTAAGCCGAAGTGTGACCGGAGCATTGAGTGAAAATGCCCATTACAAGAAATATAAGTTGCCGGATCCGACCAAGAAGATGGCGATTCGTCGATTTTACTCGAGAGAAGAAGGAGAACCCCCTCCTTCCTTGCCTTCTGCCATGAAGTTCTTCAGGACCACCTCCTTAAAATAGCTAAGTACTTGTGATCTGTATCCAGTGAGTAATGGGACAATTATTAAAAGAAATTGAGGTCGGTGGACGCCGCCATTTTATCTTGTAGTTATGCTTTGACTCAGCCAACCCGCCTATGAGGGGTGTGGCGCCTAATAAGTAGATAAAAGTAGAATTTCTGTACCCATTACTAACATGGATAATCTGTACTAATAGCTATAAGCAGTAATAAACTCCGTTTTTTGTTATAAGTTGAGTAATGCAAAGAAATTGCGTTGGAAGTGTGTTCCATTTATTTGTAGTAATGCCTAAATTGAATTTTAAGAATGCGAATGTATTGATTTTAATTGACAAATTTAATATACGTGCAATCACTATTACAGTATATTAATTTCTTAAGCGTAAGAATTATAGTGAGAAATATACGTGCATCTGCTTTTAAGTTTTTCATAGACCACGTGTGATTTTCGAGAAAGGAATGCGGAAGTGACCAATCGATCTCCCAACCTCGTTATTATGAATATGTAGTAATTGTACTGATCTTTGATATTTAATGTACGTGTAAAATCATTGTTATATTAATTTCTTAAAGCGTAAGAAATCGAGTTAAGATTGCGCCTGTTCTCAAGGTTCTTTCTTTTTTTGTTTGTTTTTCTCCGCGGGAGTAATGTTTTAGCGAAAGAAAGACATAAATGATAGATTGTTTTTTTTATTGTTGTTATGATGAAGAGATTAACATTACGATACGTGTGTGGCATGTTTTTTTTTTGAAGAATAAGAAATTTTGTGATATTGTTTAGAGATGAGTTTTTTAATTTCGCGCTATGCAGGTGAAAGTAAGAGTAAATTAGAGTAATTTGTGCTGTCCTAGAATAGGGAAGGTTTTTCAGTGTCACCAAAACGTAGCTTCAAGGGAGTAGAATGTTTGTTTGTTCGTTAGAATGGGACCTAGGACTGGTGAGGCAGTCTGTGACCGTGAGGCCCAACCGAGATTTCACCCTTACTCTTCTTCAGAGAGATCGGGAAAGGGAAACCAACGTTGTAAATTAAAGTGAATTTTACAGAAAGGGGATGATTGTTTTGTAAGTGATGCAGCGAGTGAGGCAGAGAATGAGTATGAATGACTGGGGGTATAATGGGGGGGTTGCTCTAGGGGGTGAAATCGCGGAAAGCACCGTTAGGAAACATGATTGGGGAGTCTCTCTGCGAGGGTCGTTCCCCTGCTCCGCCAGGTTCTTCTGCATGCCATATCAGAGTGTATTTATGGGAGGTGATGCGCTGTTGCAATATCTAGTGAGGGATATTTTTGAGAAAGTGATTCTCCACCTGCCCAGATATGGTTGAGATGCCAAGTTTGTTTAATTTTGTTTTGTCCCCTACTCCGCCAATGAGATTATTATTCGATTTCCGAGAGAGATTCCAAGATAGATATTACGTGATAAAGGACGTGAATCTATGAATGATACTTTATTTTCTTTGCTAGCTGCAGTATATACATTATTTGTCTGAAGAGATATGTTAGATTGATAAAATAAAACTTTGCGAGTTTTAGCCATGATAATGTTTATCAAAATTATTTCAGCTTGGTCATAAAGAAAGAGTGAAAGCTGACACGAAATGACAACAAGAATGTTACACAGCTGTTTCCCGTATTCGAGAGAGCAGAAGTTGATCCAGAAGTCAAAAGAACAGGGGAGAAAACAGCGCCCACATGCGCACCCCCGTAAAAGCAAACAGACAGAGCAGGTTTAAGTCGAACTTCTCCCTGTTCTGGAGGAAATTCTGTTGTATAGTAATTTAAATAAGTCAAATTCGAGATAGTAAAAGAATATATATATATATATTCTGTTTGAATTGTTCATGTACAACTCCGTACGAGATTTTGAAACTTAAGCAAAATGCATTCTTCACTGTTGCTAATGAAATATACTCTTTGTTTTATTATTGCATACACAGAGATAGAATATTTATATTCTTTGATACCCGTTCTTGTTATATAGTTTTTTGTATTGAAGAAATTTTTAAAATCTTAATTAAAGAGTTTTGAAAAGATTATCTAGAAATAATTATTGTTAATTACTGTTACTGTTATGAATTTAAAATTATAATTGAGCTAATTAAGATAATTAAGATTCTCAGAAATTATATGTTGAGTTTTAAATTTAAAATTAATGATATTTAAGTCATTATAAGATGTCTGTTAAGAAAAAGATATTTGTACTTTTGTTGATAGTAGTAGAGATATTGTCACATATGATTTTAATCTTTTGCTTTAATTTCATCAGAGTGTGTGCGCTCCGACTCAACCCTCTGATTTTTAGCAAAAAAAGGATTGTCATTATAGACGAGGATGTGTATGCTGTTACAGTAAAGTCCTTAGCAATATTAAACAGAAAGGAATGGATTTATGCTTCGACATATCTGCAGTTGTACACTAAGTTCTTTTTGCTTTTGTTTTTGTTAATGGGGAATAAGAATAGCCCTCTGCCAATAAACGTGAAACTCTATCGATAGTCATTCCTCACGTTTGTTCACTTTCATTTGATTATTTATTATTTTATTATGTAGAGATACTCCGCGACAATTTATTTTTCATTTTCAGTACAAGTGAAAGAAAGAAGCCCGTCTCGCCTGACCACAGGGTGGAGACCGTGACGTATTTCAAGGTCGCCCCGTCTCTCTCTCTCTCTCTCTCTCTCTCTCTCTCTCTCTCTCTCTCTCTCTCTCTCTCTCTCTCTCTCTCTCTCTCTCTCTCTCTACTCTGAGACTGAGATAAGCTCCTTCCGATACTACAAGAATGTTGCCGTCATTGATTCTTTTTTTGTTTTTTTTTCCAGCAAAGCTAGGCGATAATTGTGCCTACATTTTATTGCAGTCGATAGATTGTTGCATGCTGTTATTGCATAAATACTGATAAGACATCGGTAGTACCGCCATTTGCATAAATATTTTTGCCACATGTCGCAACTGTTTAGAGAATAGATAGAACTCCCATTGACAAATTGTGGAGCCAGCGAGTTGCCACTTATGCTCTATATATATACATAGATTATGACAGCAGGAATTTAAATAGTAAAAGAGACTGTGTTAGATTGAGCATTACTATGAAGTATAAGTATAGAACTCTGTTCTTACTTCTGAATGCCAGTCTCCATTGTATATATATTGATATTTCTGATTTAGTATATTTATTTTTATTGTTTATTATTCTTATTTTGATCATGATTATTAGTAATGTTGTTATGTTGACTGATATTGTTGCTATCTCTCAATGGCCTGTTGCTAACTATTAATTTTGAAATGAAATCAGCAGTAACCTGATGATTTGTATCTTTTATCTGAATTCATACTTGATGTTACTGTAGCCACCGCTAATAAGAATGTTTCTTTAGTGGCTTTTCTCAGTATTTCATGATTGTTCTTTTTGATATTTATAGTAGAGTAATGCTATGTAGCAGTTGCTAAGCCCTAAGTATCTTTGAATAATAATCTAGTTGTGTAGACACATACCTTCCATTACCACCCTATTTCTAGGCAGCCCCGACCTGCAAGTTCTAAAAGTCTTTAGTTTTGTCCTCTCAAACAAGTCCCTGTTGCCCATTGAATAGAGATTGCAATCACTTGCAGTTGCAGGGGAGGCAAAGTATAGCCTCCGAGTACCAACGTATGGCCATTGTTGGTACCCAGAAGTCATAGGGAACCTTTCTTACAACTGTAGTAGTGACATAGGTTCAAATTTTCATCCCGAGGTCTGCTTCGAAGGTACGTGTGGATTGCCGTACGGAAGAGAAATCGCTGTGACGTTGCAGGTCTCCTACGTGGTGGTCTTAGTCAAGATCGGCCGAGGGTGGGACGAGAAAGCCAGGCTGGAAGGATTAGAAAGGTGCATCGATCGCTTCCTCTTTGTCTTGCCTATCTTGGAAATGGAGATAATTTATGGTAGAGTACGAACCTGGGCCTGCAGCAAGGACGGCGGGGGAGTGAAAAGGAGAGGACACATGGATACCGTTGAATAACGCCTAGCAAGAATTCATGAGCAAGGGAAAGAGAAAACAAAAGTCGTTAATGATAAAAAAAAAAAAACTCTAAAAAGCCATGTAAACGAATTGATGAAATCCCAGAGAGAAAGAAGGGTACTTAAAAATCCCTTATTAGTTGTTGGAAAGAACAACCCACGCTTTAGAACTGAAAAAGAAAAATGGGAAAGAAAAGGTCCCCTTTTAGTATTTGTTTTACCTAGTTTTAAGATAATTTTAAGCGACAACTCAGAGACTCTTTTAAAGATAGTTTTGAATAAGTGCCTTTGATGAATTGTATGATTTGCACCGACAGTAATAAGTTGTCTTCTGCTTAAATAATATTAGTGTGTTGCTTTAGCATTATCATTGTTTGAATCATGATTTAATCTTTGTGTTCATTAAGTTCTCATATCAGTTTGTCTCTGAATAGGAATTGCACATTGGAATGATGAATGTTTTCTGACTTTTCACATCGTGACCAATAGTTTGTTTCAGGAGTAGTTTTTTAAGGCCTAATTTTAAGACAAATCAATGCCCCATAGTAACGATAGGAAGTTTCCATTTATGTTATTGTCTATCGCATTTTAAATGTTCGTACATACTAATGTTCTACATGATTTATCTTTTTACTGTAGCTAACCAACTTTTGTAAATCTTTTGAAAAAGGAGAGAAGTAGACACAGTAACGTCATGATCTAAACTAACCTGTGATCTTGATTAGTATTTAATAATGAGTAGTTACACACTGAAATCCTAATGATTAAAGTTAATTGTATTTGTTGAATATAGGGATGTTTGTACTAAAGATTGCTTAGTGTTCATAGAACTAGGAATTCTTAGATGATAGCTTAAATAATTCGGCCCCATTTTTATTGTAAACTAGTGTTAGCTAGGATATATCCAAGAGCTCTCAAAAGATATCCCATGCTTCGACTGAAATAAGAGATATTTCAGTTTTGGTTGGGAGGGATGTCGTATGACTTCCGGTATGCTGAAGTCAGAATCTGAAACTTGTAACGGTTGGTCGAGGGCACAGATGTTTTATTACATGCCCTCACTTTTATTGAGTTTTGGGTGCAGACCATGCTTTCCTTTGGGACCACCGCGATTTATGGCTAGGCACCTGGAACTAATGTGGGAGGCTTGTTTTCTGCATGTACGGCCCATGTTTGTAGAAAGTATCAAGGGGATATATGACCGGAACCATGAGACTTAGCATCTGGCATCGAGTACCCGGTGAGGATGAAAGGCCCGGAAGTTAGCCATTTCCTGAACAACAAGAAACACAAACATGTGGCCCATACATATGTACATGCCCTGGAGAGTTACCCAATAGCCACGCTCTGACCTGGAACTTTTCCGTTCTATAGGTTTGTTGAAACAGCCCCGCCCCAAAATAGGGACGGACTCCACTTCGAACCTGGCGTTGATTTGCAGGACTAGATGTCACTCGAGTTCATTGGCAGGATTGGATGTCAAGCCACGCCCTGCCCCGGGGGTATTTCAAGAACCACCCAGGGCAGACACAGTTAGTTAGAACTTTGCCAGGGGCACGAATAGATCATAGATTGTGATAGTCATAGGGTGGGGGCATTGAGGCGTCGGATGTGTTGTACTCTAGAATAAATTAAGATAAAGGAATCACTGCTTGTCCATTCTTACCTTGTACCCGTCTGGTACTAATAATTATAACGTAGCAATTAATATTACGACAGTGGTGACGAGCGGTGAGATAACCCAGTCATCTTACAAATTGGTGAATTCAAATGGAAGTCCAAAATTCACACGACACACCACCTTCACTGTACCTCTGATCCGGTCATTTCGTATCCTGTCCTCCCTCGTCACCCCACACATCCACCTCAGCATTCTCATTTCTGCGACATCTATCTTCCTTTCTTGAACCTTTTTCACCGGCCACGTCTCCGCTCCGTACAGCAACGCTGGTCTCACAACTGACTTGTACACTTTTCCTTTCACTCTAGCACTGATTTTCTTCTCACATAGCACCCCTGATGTTCTCTTCCAGCTGTTCCACGCTACCTGGATCCTATGATCAATCTCTCTCTCTAGGTCTCCATCCTTCGTTACGTAGGAGCCGAGGTATTTGCAGGCGTCCGCCTTTGGGAGCTTGTGGTCTTGCATGAACAGGTCGCCTCCTTGTGTCACATTGCACTCCAGGTACTCCGTTTTCTGTCTGCTCACCTTCAGTCCATAATCCTCCAGCAAACCCCTCCATAGCTCCAACCTCTCTTGCAATTCTTCACGGCTCTCGGAGACCAATACAATATCGTCTGCAAAGAGCATGCTCCATGGTGCCTCCTTTGTCACTTCCTCCACCATCACATCCATGAGAAGGTTAAATAGATAGGGGCTAAGAGCTGATCCCTGATGGAGTCCAACTTTCACCTGAAAAGGCTCTGTAGTGCCAACTGTACTTCTTACTCTTGTTGTGGCTTCCCTGCATATGTCCTGAACTATCTTGACATACTTCTCCTTCACTCCCTTCGACCTCATACTCCTCCACACCTCGCTTCTCCGGACCCGATCATAAGCTTTTTCCAGGTCAATAAACGCCATGTACAGCCCTCTTTGCTTATCTCTATATTTTTCCATTGTCTGCCTCATTGCGAATACTGCATCCATTGTTCCTCGACCTTTCATAAAACCAAACTGCTCACTACAAACTTCTGTCTCCTCCCTCAGCCTTTTATCCAACACTCTTTCCAGCAGTTTCATAGTGTGAGATGTTAGCTTAATTCGTCTATAGTTGTTGCAACTCTGGATGTCTCCCTTTTCTTTGAAAATCGGTACCATTATGCTATCTCTCCACTCGTTCGGGATAGTCTCTTCCTTCATCACCATGTTCAGGAACTCTGTCAGCACCCGTATCCCTTCTTCGCCCAAACTCTTCCATACCTCTGCAGGAATCTGGTCTGGCCCTACTGACTTTCCATTTTTCATCTTTTTCAACGCTTCTCTGACTTCCGCCTCACTCACAGGGTCTACCTCTCCCTCCATTCCCACTCCTTCACCTCTTCGTATTCTTGGATTATCCTGATTTAGAAGTTCTTCGTAGTAGTCCCTCCACCGCATTTTAATCATGTCGGGGTCAGTATGCACTCTTCCGTTCTTATCCTTGATTTGCTTTATTGATGTTAGGTCCTTTGTCGATCTGTTCCTTTCTTTTGCTAACTTATAGATTCTCTTCTGTCCCTCCTTTGTTTCAAGGTTCTCATACATATCCTGCAGTGCTGCTGCACGCGCCTGTGCTACAGCCCTCTTCGCCTCCTTATTTGCATCTTTCAACATAGCTTTACGCTCCTCTGTTCTTTCCTTGTCGTAAGCTTTCTTCATCTCTTTCTTCTTTTCTATCTTCTCTTTGCAATTTGAGGACCACCACCAAGACTCTTTTCCGTTTCTCGGCTTCTTTCCAGATGACTTTCCGAGGACTTCCTCTGCCGTACTCCTGATCACTTCACTGTTCCTTTTCCACCACTGATCCACCTCCTCTGCCTCTTCTATCCTTTGTAGTGCTTTCCTCTTGAACTCCTGCCGCACCACCTCATCCTTGAGTTTCCACCACTTGATCCTAGGTTCTCCCCTCTCGACTCCGGTCCTTCGCGTCCTTACAACCAGCTTCGCCACAACTGGGCTGTGCTGCGCTCCCACACTCTCTCCTTGTAGTACTTTACAGTCTTCCACTTCTCGGATGTTTTCTCTTCGATACAGGAGGAAGTCAATTTGACTCTCTCTGGGACCACTCCTGTATGTCGGGTAGCTGTTTTTCATGAAGAATGTGTTCAGGATCGCCATGTCAAATGCTATGGCAAAATCCAGCACGCTCTCCCCCTCCTGGTTTTTCACTCCAGTACCTTTGCCTCCATGAACTCGTCTCACTCCATCGTTGTCATGTCCTATATGCCCGTTTAAGTCGCCGCCCACGACACACCTCTCCCCCGGCGGGACCTCCCTCTGTACTTCGTCCATTTCTTGCCAGAACGTTTCCTTCTCTGCGTCATCGCACCCAACTTGGGGGGCATATGCGCTGATCACGTTTATTGCTTCCTGACCATATACCAACTTGATCCTCAAAATCCTGCTGCTCTTCCTCACCACCTCCACCAGCTCCTCCTTGGTTTGGGGGTCTAGCACCACACCCACTCCATTTCTTCCTCTCTCATCCGCTCCACTGTATATCAACTTGTAGCCTCCACCCAAATCTCGCGCTTTATTTCCTTTCCATCTTGTCTCTTGTACACACAGTATGTTAATCTTCCTTCTCTCCATCAAATCCGCAACTTCTCTTCCTCTACCGGTCATGCTACCGATGTTAAGAGTAGCAATCCTCAGGGTATGGACTCGCTTCTTTAGCCGCACCCGTCCATATTGATGCGGTAACCCTCGTCCAGTTTCAACAGAGGTCGGGCTCCTCTGTGCGTCGCGTGAGCGGGGTACGCCCTGGCCATCTTCGGTATTCTCTCGACTGCTATCCATGGGTTTTGGCAAAAGGGTTTTACAGCCGGATGCCCTTCCTGACGCCAACCCTCCCCATTTTTCCGGGCTTGGGACCGGCACTGGGTTGCTATTTCTAGCAACCCAGAGGCTGGGTTATTATTATGATTAATTATTATTACAAGTGTTTTCATTATTATTATTATTATTATTATTATTATTATTATTATTATTATTATTATTATTATTATTATTATTATTATTATTATTATTATTATTGGGAATAGCAGGATAGCATAATATCATAATTGTATAGGTATCACTTTACAGTTACTGTGTACAGGATACTGGCTTGTTTACAACTGTCGCTTTACATTTGTCTTTTTGAAATATAAGCCAGATATTAAGCAGTAAAAGGGTGTATACATACATAAGTTCCAAGTTTATATATGAAATAAAACGGAAATGTTATATATGCAGTAATAAAATAAATCGATCTATTTTCAATCGGTAAAATTGCATTATATGACCACCTCTATTTTCCAATTGAAATAATTTTTTTTTGGTATTTTTTTATGTGTTTTGAACTAACCTAACCTAACCTAAATTAACCTAACCCCATTATTTCATTAACTCAGTGCGCGATTTGAAACTGAGTAACGGGCGGCTACAGCAACTCTTCACTTACCAGAAAGCCAGTGATTTTTAACTAACGGTTAATTTTTCCCAGTGATTTTTAACTAACGGTTAATTTTTCAGAGTGAAGGACTAATTTCCAGAGCAAATGAAGGTCAGATTCGCTTAAAACACATAAAAAACTAGCAGAAAACCTTAATTCTAACTGGAAAACAGAGGTGGTCCTATAATGCAATAATACCTTTAAATCTATTTGCAGCTGAGGGTAGGGAAGTACAGCATTTCTGAATGGAGTGATACAGCAGAAGTTTCTTTCAATTTACAAGAGACGGGTGAGTAATGTCCATTGACATTTCTTCGAAGCAGACAACACACTAGTCTGAATAATAATGAGGCAAATTATAACTCTTTGTAGTTGCCCATACTATTCTCAAAACACTGTTGTTTAAGAGGCCAAAATTGAACTGAAATCTACAGCCAAGCATATCAGTGCATCTGAAGAGTACAGTGATGCAAGTTTTTCTAGCTGTCTAAAGTCGGATGTGAGGAGGGGTAATTGACATGATCGAACAAATAGAGAGGCATTTAGGAAATAGCTTCTTTCAGAGTTAAATTCATCTCATTCATTAAAAAAAATTGTTGCTTACAATTGGTCTTTTTGCGGTTTCTGACAATGCGACCAAAAGCTAACGTAGATTACCCAAGCCATGGACACCTGGTAAGAAAATATTGCAGCTTAAAAACAGTCAGAATACCCTACTGTCAATTTTCAACCCATATACGGCTTTAGCCTCATCTCCCATCGGCATTGCTTATATGCATAAAAGTTCCGTGGCCCATATCAGTAGTTATAATGTAGTTGAATTTAAAATCAGGCGAACCCTAAATACACATGTGAAAAAGTTGTATATGACTGAGAGATAAGTTTTACATTACATATCATCCAGATTCTACTGGAATATGAACATTATAATAACATGAGCATTTTTTTTATCCAGTCCAATGAGCCCTCTTTAAGAAAAAATGTGCAAGACATTTAAAATGTGTAGCAGATATGCCAATAAAATACATCTGCTTTTCTTTAACATGACCAGAACCTAGTAAACCAGGAGTTTAAAGACTCAATCATACAGAAACCAGCATCACCTTCAAAATTCTGCGTCCTTCTAGCCCTGGTGGAGAGCTTACCAACTGCACAGTGATAGAGCGAGAATGCTTCTTCAGCGGCAGTAGATTAAATAACATGACTTGTGTGGTAAATAACTGCCTTTCTCCTTCTTTTTTTTTCATCCCTGCCTAAGAAAAGATATACATCGATGAAATAAGTCACGATTTATATCAACCATAAGATGATAAACAAAAGTAATTTTGACCAGAGAGCATTTCCGTAGCTGAATTTTATTTAATTACAAAAGTTAATTTAAGAGCATGTAAATATAAGTTAGTTTTCATTAGCTCTGTTGTATTTAATTTTGCTTTATTACTCATGATCTACACAATATAATATATATATATATATATATATATATATATATATATATATATATATATATATATATATATATATATATTATATATATATATATATATATATATATATATATATATATATATATGATATATATATATATATATATATATATATATATATATATATATATATATATATATATATATATATATATATATATATATATATATATATATATATATATATATATATATATATATATATATATATATATATATATATATATATATATATATATATATATATATATATATCAATGCATGACAGCGTATTATAATTTTGTGAGAATAAAGATGAAGGTTTATCTTACTAAGCACCAATGAACAGTTGTGTATAAATAAATTTTCATTCTTACAGATCGAAAGCCTAGAGCCTGCCAAGGTATACAAGACTGAAATCTATTGTTGCAATAAAGCATTCTGTGGGGAAATACTCCAGACTAACTTGGCAACAAAAGTAGTTCCCAAATTACATAGTTCAATAAATGTTCAAAGTATTACCAACTCATCCGTTGTCATTGCTCTGCCTTCTATAACTGGAGACGGCGATGGTAATAGGTGAGTAATAAAATTTTTGGAATAGTCTATTTACCTGCTGAATACTTAAATGAAGTCGTACCAACCCGAATTTGTAGCTATAAAAAACATTGTAGAAAAAAAATTAATGAGATCACAAACATGACTTACCATGCATCAGAACTCTCCCCCATCAGCACCACAGAAATAAACTGATTTTTGCATTTTCCTCAGCACTTTTGCTATAGCAGTGGGGCACCTGACAAAAAACATGAAGTCAAATGAGGAGTTGAAGGAATGGACACTTCAGAAAATAAACAAATTCTACAGTGCCATTTCTGCCCTCGCCTTCTATCAGAATTCACGTATTCAAAAGAAACCTGAGATCGAAACTAGAGATCAATGTCAAAGTTTTAAAAGAATAGCAGGAATAGTTCAAGAAGTAAGTACATCCATCAAGAACACACATAATCTGGTTTGATACTACAGTGCCAATAATATGCACTAATATTCAACATTTTACTCAGTGACACAAACGAGTACTTCAAAGCAAACTTATATTGACAAAAGTAACACTATGCAATCATCAAACAGTCAAAGAGAAGGCTAGGGGTTGAACGGATTAATAACACGGAGGAATTCTTTTTCAATGTTGCTGATCTTTTCGTAGGGAAATACCATATTGCAAAAGGGTGTATGTTATTTTTATTGGAGTTTACATGAATAACCTTAAATATCCAATAAATCATATTGATATCCAAGAAAGTAATAACTAAACTTATGTCTCTCTATCTATTTGAACAGGGTACATGATCCTTTGAAATTGGAGATGGCAAGAACTACAGTGGTTTCCTCAACTGCACTCTCAAGATGGGTGAATCATACAATGTTGTTATTCTCGGCATTACAGTTCCTTTAGGTAATAAGTAGTAAAGTTTATTGATAATCGGTGTTAAATTGGAGTACATCTTCCTCGGTAGAAAATACTGAAGGAAAAACAGTAGTACTTCCAACTACCCACTAGAAGGAAAAATAACGAATGAAATTTTATTTGCTTCGCATATTGCTGATAAGCTGGTTCAATCCGGAGCCAAAACAATTATACTAGAAATTTAACCCCTATGATAAAAAAAAATTTCAGTTTCATTAAAGCCTTGAAATATGAAGGTTTTTAGAATGCAAAAAATTCTCTCTAATGCATAATGTAAAATACAATAGCCTATAATTAGAACAGATTGCTATAAAATGTGGGAGTTTGATATGTATCCTTAACATTTAGGTGAACATTACACGACAGCGCTGGCTCTGGAAGAACCTGTTAAAGTGATACCAACCTCCAGTGATTTTCTTCAAACTCCACTGGATGTGATCTTCATTTTGCTATTTATAAGCATCGCCATAACTGTGGTATATATGTAAGGAAAATTCTTATTCTTTAACAAATTATGAGTCCCTTGTAATTTTACAGTCTCACTATATATAAGATTCCTTGTAAAGATTGTGATAAGTATTATGTTGGCCAGACTACAAAATCATGAGAATTTCGTGTCAATCAACATAAATATAAGGTTCGAAATTGTCAGTCTTCCAGTACTTTGTTCAAGCATTATGCTGATTGCAATCACCGCATTGACTGGAACAATTCCTCTATCTAGGTAAGAAGTCAGGATATTATTACTAGAAACATCTTGGAATCTGCAATAATTAACTCAAGTCATTAACTTAAGTCATGATTTATTTGTAATTGCTCCCATGTTATCTAGTATGCTTTATTCAAGTTTGAAAAAATTTAATTTTGGAAATAACATAAGTTCTCCTTTTTTATTAATTTCATTATATTCATAATTGATTTATTCTCTTTTAAAATATATTGTTTTTAAGTATTTCCTTTCTTTTAGTATTACCATTAGTTCACCTTTATTTCTTGTCGTTTCATATTCAATATATTTATAATAATATTATTGTTCGTATTTCTAATATTATCCCTCTGTTTTTTCAGATTTTTCTTGATTAATGTTTATATCATTATTTTTTCTCATTGTTGTACTGTTGTTAATTTTATTTTTTGGTTAGTATTCTTCTATAGTTATTATATTTATTATTATTATTATTATTATTATTATTATTATTATTATTATTATTATTATTATTATTATTATTATTATTATTATTATTATTATTATTATTATTATTATTACTTGGCGTGTCTATTCCATTGCTAACAATAATCTCAGCAAAGTAATGTGATCCCATTTGCTCCTACCATTTACTGTACCTTATTTACTTGGTATTTACTCCCCACTAAACTGATATAACATGTTGTTGTTGTTTGAGATTAAAGCCAACCTTGCGTTGGCACGGGCCTTTGTCCAAAGGACGGCCCGTAGGTTAGAGGTTACAAATCTTGAGTTGTTTTATCACCTTGGTGGTTCGAAAGTTTGCAAGGTGATGAGATGGGTATCCAGGTTGTCAAGTAATTTCTGGACTTTTTGAGCTGCATGATCTGGAGCATTGGGGTGTTGTAGATCCATGTTTATTCCGTTCTTTAAGTTGTTTGTCTTTGGACATTCCAACAGATAATGCAGCAGGGCCTTATCAGTTATCTTGCCTCAGTGTTTACACTTTTCCAGGGTTTTCAATAATTTCCCAGCAGCACTTGTGGCCAAGCCTGAACCTAGCTATTGTGACAGCCAGGTTACTTGGGGTGTATTTGGATACAGGTAAGGGCTCAAGTTTTGATGCTTTCTTGTACCATGTGGCGGAGTAGGAGCTTTTGTTGACCCAGTAGTTGTGGTTTTCCTGCTTTTGTTTTCTGTAGTGCCAGCTTGGTTTTTTATTTGTATTGATGTAGGCTGGGTTGTATAGAGTGCTGTATGCTGTGGCATAAGACAGCATCCTTGGCAAGTTAATCAGCGTTGTCGTTTCCGAGGATGTTGATGTGGCTGGGTATTCAGTTGATTGTTACCGGTCTTACTTGTTCTTGTAGTTGAGCGAGCAGTGTTTGGACCGAGGTTATTAAGTTGATATTTTCTTTGACCTTGTGCTGTTGTAGTGCTTGGACAGATGAGAGTGAGTCGGTGTGTATGGTTACAGATCCTTGTTCTTTTACCATTGAGTTTTGCAGAGCCATTTTGATAGCAAATAGCTCGGTTTGATGAGTGGAGCAGGAGTCTGAGACTCTCCAGGAAGCTGTAAAATGTTCAGAGTAGACTGCTGCTCCAAATGCAGGGATACTTGTGTTGACAGTTCCATCTGTGTAATAGGAGATGCCTACTGCTTGGTTAGAGTCTGTGCTTGCAGCTAGAGCTCCTTTGTGCAGTTGTATCTTTGTACAAACTTTCTTACTGTCAGGAAGACTAGTGGTGTTGAAATTTGCTGGGTGTCTTTTCCATGGGCCTAGCGGTTTGTAGTGAGTGCAGGGCTCGTCTAAGTTGATTTTTGCCAATTCAGATGCCATGTTGCATTTATTGTATTTTTCAGAAGCTGGCCGGCATAGGTGTTTGGGATGGGGAGGTCTGGATGTTTGTTGAGGTCCTCTTTCAGTCGTTTCTATGTGTGAGATCTTAGAGGTAGCAGAGACTTTGTTATTGTGTTGGTATTGGAGACGTTAATCCAGCTAAATAGAGGAGGTAGGTTTGTTTCCATTTGTAAGTTGCATATCCAGGTCCACATAGGCCCCCCAGCATGTAAAGCATGGCATTGTTCTGGATTACTTCTATGGTGGAGGTTTGTTGTGCACTGAGGTTGGCTAGGGTGGGAGCACTGTTATATAATCAAGGATCTTATAGTGGCTATGCAAAATTTCTTCTGGACCTGCAGACCTGCTCCTTCTTTGATAGATGTCATATATCTCATAGGGGTTAGTCTGCTATGTGGTCTTTCCCTGAGATTTGTGGTTTGAAGCTGAGTTGCCTGTCTACGTAAACTCCCAGATACATGAATGATTATTTTTGTTCCCGCAAAAAAGAAGTAGTGAATGTAAGCATCAAGTGTTCCTCATCTTATTTACGTTTTTATCCTGGAAATTATGACAATTTCTAGGGATTGTGCTAAAACTAAGACGTATGAAGTGTCAGTGCTTTCTTTGCAAGTGATATGATAAATGAAATGTGCTTTTTTAGTTAAATATAAGCCTGCACATATCACAGCAAGCACTCCCCGTTCGTTTTTAGCCCTGTTTGCCATGGTAACCAAGATTGTTTACTGTTTTCTAATTCAGCAGTAACTAAAGTAAAATACCAGCTTTTGATCAAGTAGAGGAAATAAGAGGCCTAACTCCAGCACAGATTGGTAAGCTCACTAACGCCCAATTAAAAACTGCATTATCAACCCTTTTAAATGCACAAGGTAGTAATGATCCTTCTAATGCAATATTGTTGCAAGAGATTAGAAGCCTAAAAAGTGATATAGAAGAAATAAAGTGTGTCAAGCATGAGGTAGCAATACTTAGAGGGCAAGTTGATCAGGCATTTCGAATAATTCATCAAGAGCAGAAGTTTCTTGAATCGTTTGATGCGAGATAGAGACAGAAGAAGTTTATTATATCTGGGGTTGTAGAGGGCAGTGATAACTTGGGTGAAAATGATCAAGATAAAATAAAGGCTGTGGTGGAGGCTACTGGCTACACAGAGAGATTCGGCATGAATGATTGGGAACTGAAGAGGCTTGGACAACAAATGGCTAACAGGAAAAGGCCTATCCTGGTGACAGTAGAGAATAATCAGATAAGGAATGCCATTGTTGGAGAGGCCAGAAATCTTAAGCATGCAGGACCTCCATTTGACTCAGTTTACGTAAGGAAAGATGTCCACCCGGCTGTTAGAAAACAAATTAGAAGATTGCGCAGGAGAGAAAGAGAGGAAAAGGAAAAACCAGAGAATCAAGGAACAAATGTTGTGTATGATGCTGAACAACGGGTACTTCTACGAGATGGACTAGTGATCGATAGATATGCACCCAATTTTTTCTAAGGAGGTCACAGTTGGATAGTTGTCTGAACAGATTGAAGGTTTGTGCATGGAATGTTGCAGGTGTGGGGGATAAACTGCAAAATGAGGATATTTTGTCTTTTGTTTTAATGTTTCACATTGTATGGTTGTTAGAAACCAAAACCAGGTATTGTTTTAGTGTTCCGGGATTTAAAGTGTATCAAAATCCATCTAAAGTAAATGAGAAAAGGGGGGGAGTTGCACTACTTATAAAATGTTCAATTCTGAAATATGTAAAGAATGTTGATATAAATATGGAGGGACAGATCTGGCTTGAGTTATCTCGTTTTGCATCTTTGATTTTTGGAGGAGTATATATTCCCCCACAAGATTCACCTTATTTTGAACCATCATTCTTTGGTAATTTGGTTGCTAAAATAATGGAGCATACTAGAATAGTTGTAATAGGAGATTTTAATTATCCTGTAGCCAAATGTTGCTTATGAGTATAGCGGAACGAAAGACTTTACCTTAAATAGTCATGGACGACACTTAATCGAAATATGTAAAAGTACCGGCCTGGTGATAGGCAATCACTTGAATACGGGGAAAAAGATAGTAGGTGGTGATTTGTCCTATAGACAAGGGTCTGCTTGGAAGTCAGAAATTGATTTGTACCTTGTAAAACCAGAAATTGTAAATGTAATACAAGAATTATATGTCCATCGCGAAATTGCTGGATCAGACCATGCTCCTTTGAGTCTCCAGTTCAATTTTGCATCTTATAGTAATATATCGGGATCAGATATTTTAGAGAGATCTCAAATGCTTGGTCAGTCTTATATACCTCCAGTGGACCATTATTATGCTAGTACTGGACCATCTTATAGGAATGTAAATTTGACTGAATTTATGACGACTTTAGAGGAGTGTCCTCCTCCTGATATTAATGGTCATGAAGACGTGAATGTTTCTTTGGTAGTAGACAATGCTAGTAAAATAATAAACTCTGTGGCAAAAGATAACCTAAGCAGTCCTAATGAGGGTCTTAATTTATGGGAGCAGGGACAACCAAGATGGAAAAGACTGTTAGAGAGGGATGACTCTAGGTTAATTTGGCGCTCTATTAACTGGAAGGGTGAACCATCAGAAGAAACAACTGAGGGGCCAGATGATTCCCAATTCAAAACACATTTTGAAAACTTGTTGAACCCGACAGTAGAAGTTGTACATGATGATCTAGATGTAGACTCAGCACCGTACATTCCCTTGTTATATGACCCCTTTACATATAGGGAATTAGAGACAGCATCACATAAACTAAAGAAAAACAAGACTTATATCGGGATTTGCCCCTTTCTGTTTTCATCATTACCTGTAACATGGCTAATATTTTTTTCTGACAGTATTTAATTTAGTATTTTATTATGATAGTTATCCTGCTTCATGGTGCTATAGTAAACTAATTACTTTATTCAAGAGTGGCGACAGATTTGACTGCGGAAAGCACTGTGGTATTAGTATCATGAATACTTTAGCTAAAGTTTATGATATACTTCTCATGGTTAGGTTAAATTTGTGGTGTTCAATCGATAAGTGTCAGGCTGGGGGTCAAGAAAACAGAGGCTGTATTGAACATATTGTATCTCTTCGCTTGTTGATCGATTATGCACTTTGGAAAAAGAAGAAATTATTTTGTTTATTTGTAGCTTTTAGTAAGGCTTACGACCGAGTGCCTCGTGATAGGATGATTAAACATCTGAAGTCAATGGGATGTGGTAGAAAGATGCTTTTGGCATTATATGGAATATATAAATGTACAAAAAATATTCTTAAGTCAGCAATAATATCATCTTCTATTGGGGTAAGGCAAGGGGCACCAACTAGCGGTCTCTTATCTATCATGTACATTGATAAAATGATTAAAATTATTAAAGAAAGGATAGGAGAAGATGGATACTTGGGAATGTTACACACTTTATTGCTGATGGATGACACAGTCATCTTGGCGACGTCTCGGATTATGTGCTATAGGAAACTCATGATCTTATCTGAATACTGCTCTGAATATGACATGGTTATTAATGAAAAAAAGACTAAGTTCTTTTGGTAAAAGGTAATGAAAATGATAGGGAACCTTTTATCATGGATACCTTAGTTATCCAGTATTGTCCTAGATATCTATATTTGGGGTCATGGTTTACAGACTTGGGAACTATGGAGTCAGTACTAGCACTTCATGTAACTTCAACTACTCCATCATTTAATAAGTTTGCTGTGTGTTGTGCTGCAAATACCACTATGCCTTTTCTGTATAAGATGAAAGTTTTCAATGCCGCCCTTACTGCTTCTCTGCTGTATAGTTCGGAGAGTTAGTTAACATCTAATGTAAAATGTATAGAACAATTATATAATAAATTAGTCAAGTGTCTGTTGGGTGTAAGAAGCACTACTCCATCTTCCTTATGTTTGATTGAATTGGGAATAAACACCTGTCATAATGAAATAATTAAGAAAAGAAAAAAAAATAATGTCAATATTTAATAACATAAATCACGATGAACCATTTCATTTGGTATTTGACCTGTGCAAGCGAGAGAATACTCCAGGTTTTAGAATGCTATCACGTTGTTTGGAAGGTGAACCGAATGGATTTTACGATGGAGCAACTAAAACAACGGATATGCTGTAAGCCAGACAGTGCTAATAAGTTTGTTCATTACCGATCTGAGCTTAACTCTGGTCTTGATGTGCATAAGATATACAAAAAGAGTGTATATATTCCTGACTATTTAAGAGTATCTTTTACCGGATTAAGATTAATGTCTCACAACTTACAGATAAAGACAGGAAGGTGGAGTAGGTTACCCAGAGAGGCTAGAGTATGTAATTGTAATGATATTGTAGAACAAGATGAATGTCACCTTTTGCTGGAGTACCCTTTATCACAACATATTCGTGAAGCTTATAATCAATTAGATTTTACTTCTTTGGATAATTTGCTGAATGGAGATTTTCATTTAGTAGATTTATGTAAATATGTTAATGAGGTTTTGAAATTATTTTCAGGATGTTGAATGTATTATTAAATGTTGGTGTATGAGGTAACTCATATTAAGTTGAATATATTGTAATGTTTTTCTTAATGGACAAATAAGTGGTGATATATTTGGTATCTTCATGTTTTTATATTATTTATTCTCATTATCTTTGTAATTCATTGTATTGCAAAATAGAAAAAAGAAAAATGTAATTCTTGTTTGTCAATAAACTACTATTACTATAAACCCACTCTATGTTTTCATTGGCTAGGGTGATTGAGACTAGTGGTACTGGAGTTTTTACAGCCATAGCTTTTGTTTTATTACCGTTGAATTTGAGTCCCAGCTCCTTGCTTTTCAGATGGGACAGGTCTACAGCTTTTTGAGCACTGGCTAGTCTCTTGCCTCCTCTGCTGATGAAGACCACGTCGTCGGCATAGATGATGTCTACTCCTTGGTGTAGTTGTAGTTGAAAGAAGTTCTCCTTTAGCACTTTGAACAGCAGTGGGCTTAGAATGGCTCCATGTGGGGTACCATTTTCTATTTTCTTATATGTTGATAGTTGTCTCTGGAATTTTACTCTAGCCTCTATTTCTGACGTGGCTTGAGACCCAACTGAGTAAAGTCCTTTAACTCCCTTGCTTGCTAGGGAGCTCAGAATGGCCACTGGGTTGGCCAGTTCAAAAGCCTTCTCAAGATCTAAGAATACTACTACTGCAGCCTTGTTGTTTATGCAGCTGAGAACATCCATAATACACTGTGTGGTGCATATGTTATAGCTGTAGGCATACAAGTGAGGGTGTAAGGGGCCTATTTTGAATAGTAATCTCTTGAGCACCATTTTCTCAGCTGTTATTTCTAAACAGCTTAAAGATATGGGTCGTGGATTCGTAGGGTCTTTGGGTTGTGGGATAGGCTGAATATCCTATTGACTCCAGATTTTCGGCCAAACCCTTTATATATATATATATATATATATATATATATATATATATATATATATATATATATATATATATATATCACACACTCACACACACATATATCTATCTATATATATATATATATATATATATATATATATATATATATATATATATATATATATATATATATATGTATGTATGTAATATATATATATATATATATCTATCTATCTATCTCTATCTATCTACGTATATATATATATATATATATATATATATATATATATATATATATATATATATATATATATATATATATATATATGTATATATATATATATATATATATATATATATATATATATATATATATATATATATATATATATATATATATATACATAGATATATATATATATATATATATATATATATATATATATATATATATATATATATATATATATATTATATATATATATATGTATATATATATATATATATATATATATTATATATATATATATATATATATATATATATATATATATATATATATATATATATATATATATATATATATATATATATATATATATATATATATATATATATAATATATATATATATATTATATATATATATATATATATATATATATATATATATATATATAAGTACAAACTGTTAACATACAGCACTAAATAGTAAGGAAGCCCATCAGTGAAACAAAACTTATAAAACAATGCTATATTTCGGACCCTAGTTGTGCTTGAGAAGGGATCCAGTTAGGGTCCGAAATATAGCATTGTTTTATAAGTTTTGTTTCACTGATGGGCTTCCTTACTTATATATATATATATATATATATATATATATATATATATATATATATATATATTATATATATAATATATATATATATATATATATATATATATATATATATATATATATATATATATATATATGGGTTCATCAGTTTAGTTCCTGGGTTCATCCAGTGAGGACGTGCTTCCATTAGTCTAGTCTTGACCTGACTCAGTACTATGGAGAGTGGTGGTGTTCTTTGTGTTGGTGGTGTTAGTGGTAGTGGTGTTGGTGGTGGTGTCGCTGTTGGTGCTGTTTGTGGTTGTGCTGGGGATATGCCTGCGTCTGATGCAAGCAAGCTCATTTTTAATTTAAGAAATGAGTTGGCCGCTGTCAGGCAGGAGGTCAGATCCTTAGCAGAGGAGAACAGGGATCTGAGAGGTAAAGTAGAGGTGTTAACCAGGAAGGGACAACTGAATAGTGAAGACGACTGGAAAGTTGTGAATAAGGGTTCAACGAAGATGGTTCTTAAGAAAAATTATACTTTTCGACTACAAGTTGCTAATTCAATTAGTTCACTTAGAGATGAATGTGACAGTGATGGCAGTAATTCTTCAGGACCCATAGAGTCAGATAGGTGTACTAGCGATTGTAGAAATGGAAGTGGGAAAAGCTCTCAGGTCAAGAGCCTAGGTAAGTCTCCCGAGGTCGGAGTAACCCATCCTCCGGATAAGCCTCGTTCTGTGGTAATTGTAGGAGATTCACTATGCAGATATGTAGACAGGAAACTCAGGCATTGAGTTAGAGGAAAATATTTTTTCCCTGGAGCAGGTATGCAGAAGGTGGGCGAGTCAATAAATAACTGGATTGAGAAAAAAGATGTTGTTTGTTTGATAGCTGGTGGAAATGACGTGCAGGATGGTAGAAGTGAGGAGCTGATTAGGTTGTATAGACAAGCCCTGGATAAGATCAGGAAAAGGGGTGCAGTTCCTGTGATGTGTGGTATTCTCCCTAGGCTTAGCCAAAGTTCAGAGTGGTGGTCTCGAGCTATAGGAGTAAATGCTAGGATGGAAGTCTTCTGTCGGGAGAATAATATAGGTTTTATAGACGGGTGGGATCACTTCACTAGTCGTAAGCATATGTATGCAAGGGATGGAGTGCATCTTTCTAATTCAGGTGTCCCAGTATTGGCTGGTATGATAGACAGAGAGGTAGGGGGGTTTTGTTAGATACAAATAATGAAATGAATAATACTTGTGCAGAGAAATTAGTCAGTAAGGATTCAGTAAATAGTGGGTCAAATAACCGGGAGTTTAAGGATAATAACCATTTGTTACATAGAACAAATATTAACAAAAGGAATAGCCACAAGAAGGGTAAACCTAGAGAAAGTTTAAAAGTATATTATACAAATAGCCGTAGTTTAGGTAACAAGATAGAAGAACTGAGAGCCATAGTATGTAGTGAGAGACCGGATATAATATGCATTAGTGAAAGTTGGATTAATTTAGAGAGCGAACACCTTAAAGCTGAGTACATGATTACAGGATATAAACTTTATATTGCAGATTGCAGTGCAGATAGAAGAGGGGGAGGGGTAATTATGTATATTAAAGATAGCCTCAGAAGCTGTATTTAGTCTGGAATTACATCAAATCTAAATTCAGAAACCTTATGGGTTGAAATTAAAAATAATATAGAAAGTCTAGTTGTAGGAGTAGTCTACAGACCACCTGATCTAGATAATATAAAGACGCAAGTTATATACGATGAAATTTCTAAAGTGACCAGGTCAAATAGAGTTTGCATTGTAGGCGATTTTAATTTTAGAAATATTAACTGGGAAACCATAACAGGTGATAGTAGCTCTAAGGGGTTTTTGAAAGTAGTAGAAGACAATTTCCTTTCTCAGCATGTACTTGAAGCAACACGGGGGGTGAATATAATAGATTTAGTTCTTAGTAATAGAGAGAATATGGTTACAAATTTAGAAGTTGGTGAACCATTGGGCAACAGTGTCCATGATTCCATTAGATTTAACATAATTTTCAAGGAAACTATAAAGGAAAATAAGAATATTGTTCCAAACTTTAGAGCAGGAGATTTTGAGGGCTTAAAAACTAAATTATCTAATGAGGTATGGGAAGAGATTTCTGGGGGGTACAGATGTGGGTAGTTAATCCAGCAGGTCAGGTCGCAGGTAGCAGATTACCCCGAGAATTGAGCACCACAGGCCAAGGATTATCACAAGATAAGATCAATACAGGGTAAATTCTCTCACAGGCAAGAACAGCAGTCCATCAGTTAATATAAATTTGGATGAGGAATATAACAATTTGCCATGACTCTTAAGAATGGTCAGAAAAATAAATATACATACATATGCAAAGAAAGGTACACACATGCCATATACATGCACATACACAAACATATACATATATAGTTAAAAATATATATGCATGCACATACATAAACATATACATATAAATATAATAGCATGCACACATATTCACACACACGAGTGCATATAAAGAATAAAAAGTGTGTAAAGAACAAAATTGAAAAATTAAAAAATTGGGAATGATGAGACAAATGTAAATAATAATAATAATAATAATAATAATAATAATAATAATAATAATAATAATAATAATAATAATAATAATAATAATAATAATAATAATAATAATAATAATAATAATAATAATAATAATATAAATTACAATATTAATAATCCTAAAAATAATAATAATACCAGAAATGTTACCAATAGTGACAACAATAACAACCAATACAAAGCTAATAATGATAATATAAATAATAATAAAAAATAACGGCAACAATGGTAATAAAAATAATAATGATAATAGTAAAGAAATACCGCAAATGGAGACAAAACAATATTGGGGAAAATAGTCACATTTTACAATTTCTATTGGCAAAAGTTCGGTCGCAGTATGGGAAGTCCTCTGTCTCTGATATTAGCTAAGTTGTATATGGAGTATTTTGAAACTGAGCTTCTGACTGAAATTAAACCCCCCAACACGATACGTCTAAGCTATGTTGACGACTTATTTAGCTATTGGGATGATGCCTGGGGTACCTTTGATGAATTTTTAACACAAGTAAATAGATTAATTCCATCTATTAAATTTAAAGTAGAATGGGAAAACTATAGCCAAATGCCTTTCCTTGATGTCCTCATTGTTAAAGAGTCCCTGGGTTATAATTTAAAAATTTATAGAAAAGCCACTCACTCGGCGTCTTATGTGCACTTTTATAAGTATCATGAAGACAAAGTAAAATTAGGGATAGCTTCCACCCTATTACTCAGAGCTCTCCGGATTTGCAGTGCTCATTATTTAGAATATGAAATACAAACCGTTTATTCACAGCTTGATCAACTCTCTTATCCTCTCTTTTTCCTAGACAAAGTTCTGCAGAAAGCTAAACAGTTTTTTTTTACAATTCATCTAGGACCCCTAAAGAGAAAAATTTCAACAAAATCCTTCTTCCTTTTCACCAAAAGCTAGGCGTCATAAATGATGCTTTATGCAAACAATCTCCTTTCACTTTCAACTATCCATCACCCTAAGAGAGGAATTAGTTAACGTCAGCCCAAACAAAAAAGAAGTTAATGTGGGAGTATATCAGATCAACTGTAATGATTGCAGTAAAGTGTATTTAGGACAAACAGGTCGTTCTCTAGCCCAGAGAATCTCTGAACACAAGAGGGTAGTGAGACATATTCAGGATAATTCGGAACTTTTTACACGCATCAATGAACAAAATCATAGTATTGATTGGAGTAGTGCCACTATCTTATTCAAAAGCACTTTGCAATTAAAACGAAAAATTGTGGAATCTTTCTTCATTGAAATGAAGAACAATCTCAATATATCTTGGGGGCAAAGGACCCCTGACATAGTCATTCCGCAAGATAAACCCCCAACCATATTGTAGTTTTTTTTTAGTATTGCTTTGCCTCTATTTGCTGTATTACTTTACTATTATCAATATTATTTTTAAGAACATAAGAACATAGAAATAGGGGACACTGCAACATGTCTACTGGCACACACGAGGCAGCTCCATTTTTGAATGATATTTTCATCATGTCTAACCTATTCTATTCTACTCTACTTATTTATTCTATTTTTCTTTATATGATTCGTCTAATAATCACTAACCTATTCATACCCACACTACCTCTGTAATATGTCTATCTAATCTACATTTGAAGGTGTCTAAGGTATTGGCATTTATTATCCTACTAGGAAGCCTGTTCCATGCATCAGCTACTCTATTACCAAATAAATTTTTACCAATTTCCCTTCTGCACCTAAATTTATCAAGCTTAAATCCGTTATTACGAGTTCTGGTTTAATCATGAATTTTTAAAACTTTATCAATATCACCCTTGTTAATCCCTTTAAACCATTTATACACCTCAATCATATCCCTCCTAACTCTGAGCCTCTCTAGAGAATGTAGATTAAGTTTTCTTAATCTGTCCTTATATGGTAGGTTTCTGATATTGTGTATCATCTTGGTCATTCTTCGCTGCACTCTCTCCAAGGACTCAATTTCCATCCTATAATGGGGTGACCAGAATTGCACAGCATAATCTAAATGGGGCCTAACTAATGCAAGATAGAGCTGCAAAATAACTTTTTCCGTCCTATTGCCAACACTTCTTGAGATAAATCCTAAAATTCTGTTTGCTTTATTTCTGACTGCTGTACATTGCTCTCTTGGCTTAAGATTACTACTCACAAGAACTCCCAAATCCCTTTCATACTGAGAACTCATGATTTCATGGTTATTTAGCTTATAACTCGTATAGTCTTTTATAGTACCCATTTTAACTACTTTACATTTTGCAACATTAAATTCCATTTGCCATTTGTCCGACCATTCAGATAATTTATTTAGATCTTCCTGTAAAGCATGAATGTCTTCTTTTCCATTTATAATTCTACCTATTTTAGTGTCATCTGCGAATTTACTTAGGTTACTACTGATATCCGAATCTAGATCATTTAGATATACGATGAATAATAGGGGACCCAGTACCGAGCCTTGTGGTACCCCGCTAGTAACCGAGCCCCACTCCGATTTCTCTCCATTTATGCAAACCCTCTGTTTTCTGTCTATCAGCCATTCTTTGATCCATCTGAGAACAGCTCCTCCTATACCATGAGCCTCAAGCTTTTTAATTAATCTTTTGTGTGGAATTCTATCAAATGCTTTGCTAAAATCTAGATATATTATATTGTATTCTTTGCCACAACCTACTGCCTCGTAAACTTGTGAATAAAAAGACAGTAAGTTTGTAAGGCACGAAAAACCCTTCAGAAACGCGTGTTTTGAAAGTTTTATCAGTCTATATAATTCTAGATGTGCCATTATTTTATTTGCAATGATGGATTCTAGAATCTTACCCACTGTTGACTTTAAACTTACCGGCCTATAATTATTATTTTTAACTCGTTTTCCTTTTTTTAAATATTGGTACCACATCCGCCAATTTCCACTCCAAGGGTACCGATCCTAATTTTATTGAATTATTAAATAATGCAGTTAGTGGACAACTAAGCTCTTCCTTGCATTCCTTTAACATTCTAGCATATATTCCATCAGGTCCTGGAGATTTATGAGCCTTCAATTTATCTATTTCTTTTATTACCTCCTCTCTCGTAATATTTATTGAACTAAGAATATTATCGGGACTGTCTTTGTAAATGGATTCTACCTCTGGAATATATTCAAAGTTTTCATTGGTAAATACAGATAAAACATAATCATTTAAACATGTACACATCACTTTATCATCATCTGTGATATGGCCATTGGCTACTTCAATTGGTCCGACTTATTCCTTAAATTTTGTTTGATAATGTTGATAAAACCCTTTAGGATTTTCTTTAGCTTCTCCTGCTATTTTAACTTCGTATTTTCTTTTCGACTCTCTATCTTCCCTGCTTAACTGTATATATTGCTGCCTCACCTGCTCTTTACCTCTTTTTAGTTTCCTGTATATTCCTCGTTTAATACCTATAAGATTCTTTATTTTATGGTTCATCCATTTAGGGTAATTTTTTTTTGATCTGAAATGTTTCATGGGAATATAGTCTTTCTGACTATTCTTAAGAGTCATGACAAAATTGTTATATTCCTCATTGAAAAAAACAGAGGAGGGGATTCCAAGTCCCCCAACTCCGTCCCATATAGTCGAATTTTACGACACACAGGGAAACACGAAGGAAGTATTCTTGACCCCCTCCTTCAGGGTGGAAAGGGGGAAACGTGGCAACCCTCTATCCCCAAGGAGCTAAGAGGAGTAACTGGGGTATGTAAGAGTTCGTGGTGAATGAGCGTTTCTTGGCTCTGCCACCCCTCTTATAAGGGGGAGTGAGGCCATGAGTATATGTATATAATTACCTAATTGTAATTACCTTATTGCAATTACCAAATTTTGCTTACGGGAAAAAGCCCTAAGCTCGTAACTTCCCATCTCCTCGTTGGTTCCATTTTGTACTTAGTGATACTTATCATACTTGTCCTTAAAGGTATAGATTGAGTTAGCATTATCTTCCTTCTTGCTTACCGAATTCCAATTATCAGCTACTATTACACTAAAAAAAAAAGTAATTCCTTACATCCTGCAAAGAAGTTTTCTTATAAAGTTTCAAACTATGACCTCTAGTTCAAGTGCCAGGCATATCAAAATATCGATCCCTATCCACTCCGTCATAATCTTGAAGGAATTTAAAAACTGTCACTATATCCCCCCTCAATCTTCTAGCTTCGAGTGATAGTAAGCCTAATTCTCGCAGCCTCATATCATAGCTTAGATTGCGTAATTCTGGCACCAGTATTGTGGCATGTCTTTGAACTTTTTCCAGCTTAACTACGTGCTTTTTCCAGTGCGGATTCCAAAAGGGGGCTGCATATTCAAGCTTTGGCCTTGTGTGTACACACACACACACACACACACACATGCCACGAAACTGGTGCCAGAAATACGCAATCTCGGTTATGATGAGAGGCTGAGGAATTAGACTTGCCATCACTCGAAGCTAGAAGAGTAAGGGGGGATATGGTGACAGTCTTTAAATTCCTTCATGGTTATGATAGAGTGGATAGGATCGATATTTCGATATGGCTGGCTCTAGAACTAGAGGTCATAGTTTGAAGCTTCGGAGAAAACTTGTTTGCAGGATGTAAGGAAATACTTTTTCAGTGTAAGAGTAGTTGATAATTGGAATTCGCTAAGCGAGGAGGTAGTTAATGCTACCTCAATCCATAGTTTTAAGGACAGGTATGATAAGTATCACTAAGTCTAAAAATGGAACCGATCAGGAGACGGGAAGATACGAGCTTTGGGCTCTTTCCCGTAAGCACAATTAGGTATCACAATCACAAATCACCACTCATCCATAGTTTTAAGGACATTTATGATAAGTATCACTAAGTATAAATGGAACCGATCAGGAGACGGGAGATACGAGCTTTGGGCTCTTTCCGTAAACACAATTAGGTAATCACAATTAGGTAATCACACCACACACACACACACATATATATATATATATATATATATATATATATATATATATATATATATATATATATATATATATATAAATAAGTACAAACTGTTAGCATACAGCACTAAATAGTAAGGAAACCCATCAGTGAAACAAAACTTCTAAAAACAATGCTATATTTCGGATCCTAACTGGATCCCTTCTCTGCTTGAGAAGGGATCCAGTTAGGATCCGAAATATAGCATTGTTTTATAAGTTTTGTTTCACTGATGGGCTTCCTTACTATATATATATATATATATATATATATATATATATATATATATATATATATATATATATATATATATATATATATATATATATATATATATATATATAAGCACATTACCATATGTGAAAACATGAATAATTTTTACCCTGACCGGGACTTGAAGCCAGGACACATAATTATTGTGCCAAGGCACTACCAACTACACCACAGAAGACCTAAAAGGGAAAGAAACCTTACAGCTATATCTGCTATACTAGTAATTAATTCACTCTATCTGAATGCCATTCTGTTCATATTACAGTTCTCCCAACCTCACTCATGGCTTTCTTTTCGCATTTAATTCAAATCCCAATCTCATTTAGAACCAACATTAATCAAATAAGCATATTACCATATGTGAAAACATGTATAACTTTTACCCTGATCGGGACTTGAAGCTAGGACACATAATTACTGTGTTAAGCAGTACCAACTACACCACAGTTGGTCTAAAAGATAATCAAACCATACCGCTATATCTGCTATACTAGGAATGAACTTATTATATCTGAATGCCATTCTGTTCATATTACAGATTCCCCCAACCTCACTCACGGCTTCCTTTTCGCATTTAATTCAAATCTCAATCTCATTTGGGACCAGCAATAATCAAATAAGCATATGATCATATGTGGAAACATGAATATTTTTACTCTGAATGGGACTTGAAGCTAGGAAACATAATTACTGTGCCAAGGTGCTACCAACTACACCACAGAAGGTCTAAAAGGGAAACAAACCTTACAGCTATATCTGCTGTACTAGGGATAAACGCATTTTATCTGAATGCCACTGTTCATATTACAGTTTTCCCTTACCTCACTCGTGGCTTCATTTTCACAATTAATTCAAATCTCAGTCTCTTTTGGGACCAACAATAATCATTGATTATAGCTGGCCTGAAATGAGATTGAGATTTGAATTAAATGCGAAAACAAAGCCACGAGAGATGCTGGGGGAAACTGTAATATGAACAGAATGGCATTCAGATAGAATGAGTTCTTTCCTAGTATAGCAGATATAGATGTAAGGTTTTTTTCCATTTTAGACCCTCTGTGGTGTACTTAGTAGCGCCTAGGCACAGTGATTACGTGACATAGGTTCAAGTCCGGGTCAGGATAAATATCATTCACGTTTTCACATATGGTAATGTGCTTATTTGACTATTATGGTTCCCAAGTATGATTTAGATTTGAAATAAATACAAAAACGAAACCATAAGTGAGGCTGAGGAAAACTGTAATATGAACTGAGTGGCATTCATATAGACTGCGTTCATTCCTAGTATAGCAGATATAGCTGTATGGTTTGTTCCCCTTTTGGACCTTTTGTGGTGTAGTTGGTAGCGCCTTGGCACAGTAATTATGTGTCCTAGGTTTAAGTCTCGGTCAGGGTAAATATTATTCATGGTTTCACATATGGTACTGGGCTTATTTCATTATTGTTGGTCTCAAATGAGAATGAGATTTGAATTAAATTCGAAAATGATGCCACTAGAGAGGTTGGGGAAACTGTTATATGAAGAGGGAAACTGTTATATGAAGAGAGTGGCCTTCAGATAGAATGCGTTCATTCCTAGTATAGCAGATATAGATGTAAGGTATTTTTCCTTTTAGCTTTTAGACCTTCTGTGGTGTAGTTTATAGCGCCTTGGCAAAGTAAATATGTATCCTAGGTTCAAGTCCCGGTCATGGTAAAATTATTCATATATATATATATATATATATATATATATATATATATATATATATATATATATATATATATATATATATATATATATATGAGTGGTAGGTTGACCATGGCACCACTCGCCAGTTGTAGTACTACGACTGGAGATACTTCGGATTCAACTAGGGCTGGTTCAGACAGCTCCAGGCTTAGTTATCCTTCGGACTTGGCTCTTTCCTTTTGCCTACATGTACACCGAGTATTCTTGCGTATTCGATACACATCTCCTACTCTCCCTATGCATTTAACAAGACATAACACTCTTCATATCTGTTTCATTTTGCTCTCTTTTTACTCATTTTTGCTTCACTTATGGAAGGTCCACAGCTTATGGCCACCAGTACCCGGCAAAGAGGGGTGCTATGAATGTCCGGTAATTTATTTGACTTCACTATTGGTTTGAGGGTAGACACGCTTGGCATAGTAATTGTTCTGCCCTAAACCTTGCACCTCCTAATAGATCTGCTTGTTTCACTCTTCATTTTGCTAACATTCGTAGTCTGAACTCCAATCTTGTCAGCTAGTGCTTTAATTGCACTATCTGTAAGTTATTATAATAGGCAGCAAGGTCAGTACTGGAGGCAAAAGCATATTCTTCTTTTAAGTTGTTTATTAGAGCATACACTTATTTAATTCCTCAGATCTCCCATTCCTAAGTAGTTCTTGTTACACTCTATTCCCGCTCCCAATGGGGAGATCGCTGACTACAGACGTGACTTCTGCCCCTGGCAAAGGCTCACTTCTGACTTACTGGGCTCTTTTGCCAGTCCTGGTGGCTGCGGGTATCGAGTGCATCACCACCATCTGGCAACTATAGGCATCTATGAAATGCCATAAGACACCCTTTCATCAGTGGAACAGCACTTGGGTACATCCCTCCCTAACATCCTCCTTTTCTCTGAAACCCAGCCGTCGAGCCATGCTTCCAATGACCCATTCTAAATCTCTCTCTATAAACTGTATGCTCGTTTCTGTTTCAATGGTGGGAGTTGTACCTACTGCAACACTAACACTCTTCTTGCAAGGGTCATGGCTCTTGAATACCCTGAGTTTTTATGTTCCTTGGCTGAAAATCTATCTCTCCACTACCACTATAATCCTTTGCTGCTGCAACTGCTCTCTAAACACCACTGACTTTTTGTCTTTCTTTGATTATCGGTCTTCTTACAATGTGTCCTTGCAATCTTCTCACCCATATGCTGAAGTTCTCTAGATTGGGGACTTCCGTGTACACCACAATGAGTGGCTTAATTCTTCTCACACTGATGTGGGAGGAAGTGAGGCCCTTGCTTCCTCTATTGCTCACAATCTGGAGCAGATTTTCAAACATCCTACTCGTATTCCTGATCGACATGAACACACAGCCAACATACTTGACCAATTTCTTACTTCTAATCCGTCAAGCTACTCGTATTCTATGCTTTCCCGTCTGGGTAAATCTGACCAGTCCTTGATCTCAATCTCTTCCATTTTCAGTCCCCTCCATTGATTCCTCCTACTCAGCACGGTCTTTGGCACTTTAAGCGTACCAAACGAAAAGATTTGCGTAATTTCCTATTGGACTTCCCGTGGGGCAACTACTGCTTTCGGTCCTGCAACCCTGATCAGGTAGCCCTAAAATTTGCCGAGATCATAACCTCGAGGATGGAGGGGTTCATACCCCCGTCTATGAAAATTATTTCCCCCTAATCCTTGGTTTGACTGTCCCTGCTTCATGGCTATTCAGGCTAGGGATCAGGCACACTGGCCATACCAATCCTCTCCATCTGATTTAACTCTCTCTACTTTTATTACAGCTAAGAATCACTGCAGAGCTCAGATGCAAATTTCTAAAGCTTTTATATGAAGGAGAGTTGACGATCTTAACTACTCTCCCACTGATAAATGTTTCTGGTTTAGCCAAAAAATTCTCCAAAACCTTCTGTACCTCAAGCTTCCCCCTCTCGATGGTTCTATCACTTGCTCTCCCACTGACAAATCCACTCACTTTGGCTCTAATTTTTCTGCTAATTCTTCCAGAAACGATTCTAGCACACCTCTCTTATCCCTTCTCTACGAAAAATCAATATGGTTCTTCGCTTGCTAAAGATGAACAGGGAATCTGATTCTCATGGTATCGCTACAATGTTCCTTGAGGAACTTGCAGATGAACCGACTCCTGTCCTTTGCCATCTATTTCGCCTCATTATGTCAACTAGTATCTATCCTTCATCTTGGAAGCATGCTCTAGAGCAGCCTGTTCCTAAGAAGGGTGACCGCTCTATTCCTTCAAACTATCAACCTATTGCCCCAGCCTCATCTATTGCTAAAGTTTTCTGGAATTTGCTCAAATCTCACTTCTTGAAGCGTCTTGAATCTAACTCACTCATCTCCGATTATAAGCATGGTTTCCGCAACACAAGATCAACTGCTGACCTCCTGTTCTATCTCACTCATGTATGGTCATCTTATCTCAGGAACTATGGGGACTCCTTCGTCGTTGCCCTTGATATCTCTAAGGCTTTGAACAGAGTCTGGCACAAGGCTCTTTTGGCCAATTTCCCTGCTTATGGCTTTACCCCTTCTCTCTGTTTTCTGATTTCCAGTTTTCTTTCTAACAGTATTATATCTTTGGTCATTGACAGTGCAACATCTAGTTCATTCCCTGTTACCAATGGTGTTCAACAGTTTTCTGTTTTTTCACCTACTATGTTACTTCTCTTTATCAGCGATCTGCTTTAGTCCCCATCCTCCTCTCTTCTTCCTACCTTTGCTGATGATTCTATCCTGCATTTTTTCTCTGTCTTTTCTTCACAACCTTCATCTGTTACTCGTAATCAGTCTCATGTCACTCTTTCTTCTACTGTCAGCTTCAATTTGTGGAGGGTGCCTAAGTGAGGCACCTGAGATTCGGTTAAATATATTGCCTCCAAGACACAACTCCTGGCAGTCTCTTTATTTTCTTCTCCACCTGTTACCCCTATTGTTTTCCAAATAAACGAA
>JAXCGZ010015279.1:20000-37500 GCA_037179515.1 Halocaridina rubra | reverse complement strand
ATCTTTTTTTTTTCTTTTATATAAATATATACTAATAAATGTCTTTTAATAGTAGATATAAGGGTTAAAGTTTTATAACAAACATGCCATGAATTTGCGTTTGCTTCGAATGGAACGTGAATAAATTGCGCTGGGAAATGCAGAGAGAGAGAGAGAGAGAGAGAGAGAGAGAGAGAGAGAGAGAGAGAGAGAGAGAGAGAGAGAGAGAGAGAGAGAGAGAGAGAGAGAGAGAGAGAGAGAGAGAGAGAGAGGTTACTCATGACTTCGAGCGTGTAATCAGGCAAGAACATACTGCCTAAAGAGATCAGCCTAAAATAAATACATAAACACTTTCATATAATGGTTGAATTCCACCTTATCAGAAGTTGGCTGAATCAAAGCACATACATCCAGCAAATTCTAAACATACCTCGATTATTCCTCTTAGCAATACAAATACATAAGCTGATAATGCCTCGGTTTGCCTCATAATCCAACAGAAGACATTGAAATTTCAATTTGGAAAATGAGTAAAATTACTCTCTCTCGAGTAACATGAATCGGACTGTTCAGAACAACTTCAAATTAAGTCTTCCTTCAGTTACAGTTCTTTTCTTATTCCTATTTCAACACCGAATATTCTTGAATATTCGTTACACATCTCTTATTATCCCTTCACATCTGACAAGTCACGACACTCCCAATCTCTTCTTCTCCTTGTTTTATGTTTTCTTTGTGCCAGGCTCGATGAGGGAATTTTTTTTTTTTTGCACGTCATCTCAACGCCTCGGTTCTTGAATGCCCACATAAACAATGACTTACTCATGTATAATTACTAGAGTTAATTACTAAATTCCAAGATCCTTGTGTTACATCAAATATATTTACTGCTAGACTGCATAGTCCTCAAGAGGAGGAGTTAAGAAGGATGAAGATGGGAAAAAGGCGATGCACAGATGGACGTGCGTGCGCGCGCTTGTATATTTACTGACCTTTGCCTATATTTTTTTTTAATGAATTCTATATATTTATGTATGCATATAATATTGTCCACTGTGACCGGGTGGTGGATTATACGACTTTGATTGTCAAGTCGTCGGTTCAAGATCCTCCATGGTCTAAGGTTAGGAAGGGCAATCATTCGGAGTAGCGGTCACAATCTCCCAAAACCAAAGTCCTCTGAAGGGAGGCGCCATCTAAGCCCTTAACAGAAAAAGGAGCCCGTGATGTAAAGCAGGATCATCTTGTACGTATTATAATTTTCGCTTCATTAATAGTGAAGTAAGTTTCTCCTATATTCACTGGAAACAAATAAATCTTTATAGTATTAACATTTGATACAAAAAACACACATACTCAAACTGTGGAAGGCGGCGATAACAAGAAAGGAATTTACTGCCTCGTCCTAAGAAGATCTTTCAAAAACTGGGGAAGAGGAAGATGAATAATTATAAACTCTAAGGACAATATTGACAAAGTTCAATGTTCCAACTGGGCATCTAAAGAAAGCTCTCTTTCACTTGCGATAGAAATAGTCTTAAATTAAAAGAAAAAAAAAAACGGAAATAATGTATAATATAAAACTTATAGTATGTGAATGGAAACATGAAGCGAAAAAAATACATGTATTCTGATTGCCAAGAGGAGTGAGCTAGGTAGGTTTGGTTTCTGGAGAATTTGTGCTTTAACTCAGCCACCCACTTAAACGGGGGATTGCGGCCACTGCATAAGTATGCATGTGTTCTAACAGCATTGAAGGTAAATGGCAACTCTTTATTCCCAAGGAGCTAAGAGGAGTGATCAAGATATGTATGGCCTTTGGTGAATGGGTGTACTTTGACTCAGCCTTCCCCTTGCTAGGGAGACTGCGGCCATTTCATATGCATATATGTATTCTAACTGTCTTAGATGGAGGTCTTTTCTTCGATCTGTTGCTTTCCCTAAGCTCATAAGGAGTCGCCGTATCTCACAAGAGGCAAGCATTAGTGTTGGCTCAAGAGTTTTACGGTCTGATACTTTTCCTGACACTTATTCTCTTCATTGATCTGGGCTTCGGACCTGGACGGATGTGATCTGTCATATTCCTCCATTAGTTGGCGAGTTAAAGAGAGGGTTTTAAATAAAAAAGAACTATTGATCGAATAAACACAATCCCCAGAAACTCAATCATGCTTTCCAGAAAGAGAAAAACAGAAAAAAAGGTCTTTACTAATAACAAAGAATACTACTTGTCTGTGTCCACTCTCACATGTATGGGGACTAGATGCGAGTGATACATAAAATGGCACACACAATATACTCTTTATTTATATTTGAGAAGATTTGAAAAGGGGATATACTTAGTGATTAGAAAGAATGAATTCCACACTTATATTTACTACGTAGCGTGACCGGTAGAGTGCTCGACTAAGGAAGTGATGGACCCACGTTCATACCTACAATGGGGCGATAGGATGGGCAACCAGACTTAATTCCCCAACTTCCATTCATCTGCGTCCATCCCCAAATGGGGACTAATTCCGACACGCGAAACGTAAAAAGAAAATATAGTTTGTTATACGTCATTAAAATAAAAATAAAAAGGTAAATCCCTGGAAATAGGAAAGGAAATATCCTGCCCTCACATTCCCTGCATGTCGTAAGAACCGGATAAGAAGAAGGGAAATAAAAGTGCTGGTAATTCTGTCCTGTATGAATTTTTTCTTCTGTCCACCAAAACAAGTCGCAGAGATGAAGAAAGGAAGTATATTTTGAAACCCTGCAACCTCGTGTCTCTTGCTACAATTGCGGTCACCCTGTTAGGATTGCCAGGGATAGAGAGAGAGAGAGAGAGAGAGAGAGAGGAGAGAGAGAGAGAGAGAGAGAGAGAGAGAGAGAGAGAGAGAAAGAGATGGTAATCAAATGCAGACAGTGCTGATTTATTTTCGTGGGATTATAAGAAGAAGAAGAAGAAGAAGAAGAAGAAGACGATCAATTGCTTTTGTATTTTTTCTACCATTATCAGTAGCGATTTTCTCATTTTAATAAATGCACCATTTCATGCATAACAAGTAACCCCATGTATGGGGATGAACACAGAGGTTGGAGTAGGGGAATTATGATTTGGATGCTCTTCCTAACTCTCCACGGCAGTCAGTCGCTTCTCGAATAGCATGAGCTACTACTGAGTGGCCATGGCTCTCCTCTAATTCTATAGATATCTGGAATAAATTCAGTCCAGCAGAGAGGGCATTTATTTTATGGAGAAGAAACTATCTTCCAGATGATAACTAACAGAAAAATAGAAAATAAAGCCATGAGCATATTTAAATGAATATATAAACAAATAAAATAATCTTTCGATTAAAGAAAAAATAGGCATAAAGATCTCACAGAACCAATGCAGAAAAGCCTACAACTTAAAACTGTCACTTTAAGAAAACTGAATTTCCCATTATCATGTGCAGTGCGCGATTTTTTTTTTTTTTTAAGAGAGAGAGGGGGGAGCTGGAGTGAAGAAATAGGTTCTGCAGAAGAGCCACAGAGAATGTGGAAGGAGGAATGGACGAAGGGGAAAAAGAAAAGATGAGGAAATGGCATCATTTCAATGCATTGTGAAAAGGCGTTCCTTAAAAAAAAATTACAAAGAGAGAGAGAGAGAGAGAGAGAGAGAGAGAGAGAGAGAGAGAGAGAGAGAGAGAGAGAGAGAGAGAGAGAGAGAGAGAGAGAGAGAGAGAGAGAGATGTAATTTTGGAAATCACTTATCGATGCAGACTCGCATCTCCAGTACCCAACTGTCTTCCAGGTTCGTATTTGATTTTTATTTATTTTTCTTGTAATTTCAGAGCTCAATTAGTTTTTGATAAACAACTAATTTTCCTTTCGCTTTCTCAAATTATATCTATTCCATTATGTTTGGCATCGCTATTCTGGCGCCGCCCTTTTGACGCAGCTACTTTCATCTCTAAACTGTTTTGGGGTTGCCATTTTTGGCACCAAATTGTTTTGACTAGGCTAGGCTAGTGTTAACTAACCTATTTTTTTTTTTATAGGAAAGGTGTTATTTACGGTTCCAAAAGGGCTACGCCAACACGGTGGCGCCATAAAGTACCCGACCCATCTGAACATGAGACACAAGTCAAGTTGGTAGAAAGGAAGTGGAATCGCTAAAAAACATTATTTTTATACCACCAGCCGCACTTTGCGGCTCTTGGACTGAAACAGGACTGACCAGAACAGCTTGCTGTTAAGTCTCTCCTCAGTTACTATTCTTTTTCTAAACCTACATATACACCGAGTATTCTGGCGTATTCGCTAGATATTTCTTACCATCCCTTCACATTTGACAAGTCACTACACTTCCCCACTCTGTTTCTCTTTACTTACTTGTTTCTTGGTGCCCGTTCCCCATGAGGATAATTTTCTTTGCCCTTCAAGCTTATGAATAATATTGTATTGTAAGAGGGTTGGCCTAGTCAAAGAATATGTGAATGTGTGTTCATTCGCCAGGAACCTAATATACCCCGATAACTCCTCTAGTCCTTGGGGACCAATTCGGTCATAAAAAAAAATCTTTAATATCAATTATAAAATACAAACTCAGCACCACAAATCCCAGGGTGAGTAAGGGTGACAATGCGTACACTTATAACTCCATTTTTCATGAGTAAGGGATGAGGTGGAAAGGAACAGATGGGTATTTGCCAATGGACGAGATAAAGGTAAGCTCGAGATGGGTTGAATATTTCATTGAATTATTCACTGACGGGTCTTCACTTCTTAATATTCTTCACTGAACGATGATTAAAGAAAGTAACAGACATAATCAATGAAAATGAGAAGGGGAGGAACCAATGTAGAGCTTTAAATACTTAGTAAGAAAAATGAACACCATATATTGCAGTGACTAGTAAGAAATTGACAATTTAAATCAAAATCTCAAAAGTAGTGGGTGCCATCTATTCAAGTGAGGAATTGAGCATCCTCTGGTTCCCGTAGCACAATTTTTTCTACCTCAACATTTTCCTTTTAACTTCTCTTGTCTCAAAGGACAAGACTAACGTCTTGATGTTCCTCTGTGTGCCGTTAATGTCGACGAAGGGCTCTATCACACGGTCACAGTTTTCCTGCGACATCGCTTTTATTAATATGTTAATTCCAACGACAAAGCTTACTTTGTCTACTAGTGATCATATTTATTTCTATTATGGTTAATTTCATTATCACTTGCATATAAAAAAGTGAAATGTATAGTTTGTTTATGTAAAAATATTCTAAAAATTATAAGTATATTGTATTGTCTGGGCTCGTTTACATGCATATCATAGTTGTAAATTAGAGGGATGGCTGAGGCACATTACTCTATTATGCAGCCATTTTACAATAATGCATAATGCACTTAATATAAACATTAGCATTAATGGGCCATGCTACAAAGAAAACTCTCTCTTTCTCTCTCTGTCCCTCTCCCTAATTGCACACATACACACACATATACATATGTTTGTGTGTGTGTGTGTGATTATGCATTAGTACAAACTAATTTACTGTAACTAGGAAAATCCAATTAATATTTTTAAGAAGGTTTTAGTATTATTCAATTATGTACACTGACAAAGACAACGGTCTCATGGAATAAAAATTAGTGGTTAAATTTAATTTTTTGTGTAATGTTATTGTATATATATATATATATATATATATATATATATATATATATATATATATATATATATATATATATATATATATATATATATATATATATATATATATATATATGTGTGTGTGTGTGTGTGTGTGTGTGTGTGTGATTACCTAATTGTGATTACCTAATTGTGTTTACGGGAAAGAGCCCAAAGCTCGTATCTTCCCGTCTCCTGATCGGTTCCATTTTAGACTTAGTGATACTTATCATACCTGTCCTTAAAACTATGGATTGAGATAGCATTAACTACCTCCTCGCTTAGCGAATTCCAATTATCAACTGCTCTTACACTGAAAAAGTATTTCCTTACATCCTGCAAACAAGTTTTCTTACGAAGCTTCAAACTATGACCTCTAGTTCTAGAGCCAGCCATATCAAAATATCGATCCCTATCCACTCTATCATAACCTTGTGCGTGATTACCTAATTGTGATTACCTAATTGTGTTTACGGGAAAGAGCCCAAAGCTCGTATCTTCCCGTCTCCTGATCGGTTCCATTTTAGACTTAGTGATACTTATCGTACCTGTCCTTAAAACTACGGATTGAGATAGCATTAACTACCTCCTCGCTTAGCGAATTCCAATTATCAACTACTCTTACACTGAAAAAGTATTTCCTTACATCCTGCAAAGAAGTTTTCTTACGAAGCTTCAAACTATGACCTCTAGTTCTAGAGCCAGCCATATCGAAATATCGATCCCTATCCACTCTATCATAACCATGAAGGAATTTAAAGACTGTCACCATATCCCCCCTTACTCTTCTAGCTTCGAGTGATGGCAAGTCTAATTCCCTCAGCCTCTCATCATAACCGAGATTGCGTATTTCTGGCACCAGTTTCGTGGCATGTCTTTGAACTTTTTCAAGCTTAGCTATGTGCTTTTTCAAGTGCGGATTCCAAAAGGGGGCTGCATATTCGAGTTTTGGCCTCACATAGGTTACATAAATATTTCTGAACATTTCCTTGTCCATGTGCCTGAAGGCTACCCTTACATTTGATAAGAATGCATATGCTGCCCTTACTACGCCATTTATATGTATTTCTGGAGACAAATCTGCCAGTATGTTTACTCCTAGATCTCTCTCATTTTCTGTCTCTTGAAGTTGTACTCCAGTCACCGAGTAGTCAAGCTTGGGCCTTCTTGCACTTGTACCCATTCTCATTACCTTACATTTTGAGGTATTGAATTTCATTAGCCACTTTTCTGACCACTCATGCAGATTATTTAGATCCTCCTGAAGTTCTCTACCATTGTTCTCGTTTTTTACTTTCTTCACAATCTTTGCATCATCTGCAAACATATTCATGAATGAATTTACAGACTCTGGTAGGTCATTTACATATACAAGGAACAAAAGTGGCCCTAAAACTGAACCCTGTGGAACTCCACTACTAACTCTTTTCCATTCAGACACTGAGTGTCTTACTCTAACCCTCTGTTCCCTTCCTTCTAAGTAAGTTTTTATCCATTCCAAAACATTTCAACCTATTCTAGCCATTGAGTGCAGCTTCCTAATAGGTCTCCCATGTGGAACAGTGTCAAACGCTTTCTGGAAGTCTAGGAATATGCAATCTGCCCAGCCCTCTCTTTCCTGTAAGATTTGGCTTACCTCATCATAAAATTCTAATAAGTTTGTTACTGTTGATCTACCTTCTCTGAAGCCATGTTGCCTCACTGACAAAAAGTTGAAGGATTCCAAGTGAAGAGAGATATGTTTCCTTAGTAGTTTCTCCATAACTTTGCAAACTATGCTGGTCAAGGAAACTGGTCTATAGTTCAGAGCCGTATCCCCCCTTCCCTTTTTGAAGATAGGTATCACATTTGCTTGTTTCCAGCATCTTGGAATCTCCCCCGACTCCAGTGACTCCTTAAATATGATACTTAGTGCCACTGATATTGTGTTTGCGCATTTTTTAAGCACATGAGGGGATATGTCATCAGGACCTGTAGCTTTATGAACATCTAAATCCATCAGCGCTTTGCATACCTCTGTGGCTGTAAGGTTGATGTTCTCTAATACCGGCCCTTGAGCTTCTATCACTGCAATCTGAGGGGGTGGGGTATTTTCTACTGTAAATACTGACTGAAACTCCTTGTTCAATTCTTTGCAGATCTCTTCATCCGTCTCAGTGATGCTTCCATCCGCTCTCTTTAGCCTTAAAACCTGTTCTTTTACCTTCAGTTTTCCTCTGATAAAGCTGTGGAAAAGCTTGGGATTTTCTTTAGCCTTCCTGGTGATGTCCCTCTCATAATCTCTCTCTGCCTCTCTCCTTTTACTTAGGTAGTCATTTCTTGCTCTTTTGTAGGTTTGCCAGGCATTTATGTTTTTTCTCCTCCTATACCTTTTCCAGCATTTGTCTCTCCACTCCTTAGCTCTTTTACACCCATTATCGAACCATTTCTCTCTGGCATGAATTACACCTACTTTGGTGACAGGTATGCAGCAATCTACTATCTTCCCATATTTCTCACAAAAGATGTCATACATTTCTTGTACAGATTTGTTGTAAAATAAGGTTCTCCAGTCAATAACTGCAAAAAGCTCATTCATTTTGATGTAATCTCCTTTCGGATAGTTCCTCCTCATGTCCTTAGTGCCTCTACTCTCAGGAAGAATATCTTCAATGATATACTCCATCAACAACACACAGTGGTCACTCTTTCCAATTGGTGGTTCATACTCAATATTTTCAATATCCAACACATTATCTGTGAACACTAGATCAAGTAGTGATGGCTCATCCTCACCTCTGGCTCTTGTTGGTTCCATTACATGTTGGTGTAGGAAATTCCCTTGTACGCAATCTAGGAATCTTGCCCCGAATGAGTCCTCACCACTGTGTGGGTCAAGATTTATCCAATCTATCTCTTTATGATTAAAGTCTCCCATAATCAAAATCCTACATTTTTTCTCCCGTGCCATGTTAACAACTGAGTTTATGACTTCAATACTACCTATATGACTTTCCTCATAAATTTCAAGCCTATTTTGGTTCCTTGGTGGGTTGTATACAACAGTTATTATAATGCTCTCTGACCCAGTATTTATGCGAGCAACAAGAAATTCCCTGAACTCACTTTCTATAGCCAAGTTTATTTCTTCAACTTGAATCCTCTCACTTATGAGCAGTGCTATCCTTCCACCAGTCCTCTCAGATCTTTCAACCCTTAGTATTCTGAAGCCCTTAGGAAAAACTGTGACACTGTTTATGTCCTCACTCAACTTAGTCTCTGTAATTGCTACTATATCTGCCTTACTGTTGTGAATCCTATCTTTTAATTCTACTGCCTTACCAGCTAATCCATCAGCATTTGTGTATAACAATCTTAATGAGGCCCCATCCCCTGATCTTCTGTCATTATCTTCTTTATCTCCCCTTTGTCTGGAAGTATACTGTAACAAAAATTTTTCTTCTCTTCTTCATTTCTTTCATCATTTAACCTTCTTGCCTCTTGCAACAAGTTTTTGATCTTTCCCATCTCTTCCTGTGTTCTGTATCGTCTAATGAACACTTCTTTGCATTCTTGAAGGTCTTTTAGACTTTTTTTTCTCAACAATATTTCCCTACATGTTTCCCCTCTCTCAAAGGTTACCTTTGTTGGTCTCGGCTTTCCTTCCCTCGAATATTTACCTAGTTGGTGTATGTTTACAATATCCTCAGGACCACATACTACTCCAAGCTTTCTTATCAGGTCTACAACCCTAGCTTTATTTTCTTCAAGTCTCCCCTGCGTGTGTGTGTGTGTGTGATAGAGAGAGAGAGAGAGAGAGAGAGAGAGAGAGAGAGAGAGAGAGAGAGAGAGAGAGAGGAGACGACAACACATCAGAATTATTTACTGTCCATTGTTGTCTTGTGGTCCCGCATTCTCTAGGCACTGAAAAAATTATAAATATATTAATAATAATAATAATAATAATAATAATAATAATAATAATAATAATTATTATAATAATATTAATAAGAATAATAATAATAATAATAATTATTATTATTATTATTATTATCATTATTATTATTATTATTATTATTATTATTATTATTATTAGCAGTAGTAGTGGCATAAGTACTATAAATGAGCATAGCAAAAAAATGTTTATATATATATATATATATATATATATATATATATATATATATATATATATATATATATATATATATTTTTTTTAAGAGTGTGACACCGGGACAGGCAGAAACTGCCCTCATCAACAAAGGCCCGGACACGAGAAAATACCAAGACGAAGGAAAAGAAAAAAATTAAGGGCAAGGCAGAGATGAGGTAATGTCACACAAAGGAAAACGACAGACAGAAAAAAACAGTCAAAGTAAAGAGGACCCATAGATATGGAGGACTAGGCTCTGAGATGACGATAGATCTGCTTTTTGAAAGATGAAAGGTCATAAGAATTAGGAAAGACAGAAGGAGGAAGAGAGTTCCAGAGTCTGGACGTAGATGGGAAGAAGCAGTCGCTGCACCGACCAATCCGAGAACTACAAATCTCCACACAGTACCTGTGAGATGAGGCCGCTTGGCAAGTGTTACGCGGCCTCGGCTGTGGAGGAGGGATGCAACTCGCCAACTCATCAGAGCAGCGATGGAAGTAGTAGCGATAGAAAAGCGAAAGGGAAGATACCTTACGGCGAAGAGAGAGAGAATCCAGGTTAGAAGTAAGAGAAGGATCGTTAATGAGTCTGACTGCCTTAGATTTAACCCTATCAAGAAGATAAGTAAAGGAAGAAGCACCCTAGATGTGTGAGCAGTATTCTAAGCAGGGACGGATAAGACCTTTGTAAATTTTAAGTAAATGCAATAAGGAAAAGTAATGACGAAAACGAAACAAAACCCCCAATTTTTTGGATGAAGATTTAGAAATTTGGATTATGTGATTCCTCCAAGACAAGTTAGAGGCTATATGGATTCCTAATATGTTGATAGAGTTAAGAGGGTATATTTCATTAATTTCGAAGACAATAGGGTTATCATGAGGAGAAAAAGATAGAGAGATAGCCAGAAACTGTGTCTTGGAGGCATTGAATTTAACTAAATTTTGAGTGCCCCATTCAAATACTCTCTGCAAATCGGAGTTAAGAGTAGAAGAAAGAGTGATACGAGATTGATTACGAGTAACAGATGAATTTTGTGAAGAAAAGGCAGAGGAAAAGTGAGGGGTAGAATCATCAGCAAAGGCATGAAGAAGAGAGGAAGATGGGGATTGTAGAAGATCATTGATGAAGAGAAGGAAGAGAGTAGGTGAAAGAACAGAGCCCTGTGGAACACCACTGGTAACAGAGAAAAGACTAGATGTTGCGCCATCAACAACTACAGATATAGAACGGTCAATAAGAAAACTGGAAATCAGAGAACAGTAAGAAGGGGTAAAGCCATAGGCAGGGAGTTTGGCCAACAGAGCCTTGTCCCAGACTCTGTCAAAAGCGTTAGAGATATCAAGGGCGACGACAAAGGATTCCCCATAGTTCCTCAGAGAAGATGACCATACATGAGTAAGATAGGACAGGAGATCACCAGTGGATCTTGCCTTGCGGAAGCCATACTGGTGATCGGAGATAAGTGAGTTAGATTCAAGGCGTTTCAAGAAGTGAGCATTGAGCAAAGTTTCGAAAACTTTAGCAATAGAGGAGGTTAGAGCAATAGGTCGGTAGTTAGAAGGAATAGTGCGGTCACCTTTCTTAGGAACAGGTTGAACTAGAGCATGCTTCCAAGATGAAGGATAGATACTGGTTGACAGAATGAGGCGAAAAAGACGGCAAAGCACGGGAGCCAGTTCATCTGCAAACTCCTTAAGGAACCTTGCAGAGATACCATCGGGACCAGATGCCTTGTTTGTCTTTAGTGAGCGAAGAACCTTATGAACTTTGCGTGAAGAAAGGATAAGGGAGGGCATAGGGTTAGAGAGGGGAAAAGACTGAGGAACAGGTGCGCTGGAATCGTTGATAGAAGAGTTGGCAGGAAAATGAGAGCCAAAGAGAGTGGCTTTGTCAGTGGGAGAGCAAGCTATAGAACCATCAGAATGAATGAGAGGGGGAAAGCTTAAGTTACATATATATATATATATATATATATATATATATATATATATATATATATATATATATATATATATATATATATATATATATATATATATATATATATATATATATATATATATATATATATATATATATATATATATATATATATATATATATATATATATATATATATATATATATATATATATATATACTTTGGGCAGCATAAAATATGTGTATTATGAAGAATAGTAGATTTAGAAATAGGCAAAATAACCTTTTCACAAGTTATTTAAATTGCAAGAAGTATAAACTTCAAGGGTCTGGCAAAACAATGCCACCGCTTTACTGTGCCCCATTTTATGTATAACAATTAGTCTTCATTCGAATATGGGGTGGACACACATATGTTGGATCATGGGGTATTACTGGTGAATGCCCTTCCTTACGTCCCATTGCAGGGTCGAATCCACATTAGTTGCTTCCCGACCTGCAAAACTTTAGCATGAATTTTATGAACCTTTTACGAATCATGTCAAGACGAAAAAAAGGGAAGATATTTTTAAGAGGGACTCTGGAAAAGAGGAGGCGGAGACGCATAAAGCAAAAGGTAATTCATAAGAAAAAAAAAATTAATATGACGTAAAGGACAATATCTGAAAATAAGCAAGAAAATGTAAGACGAAAATCAAGTTTTGGACAATGACTAGAAGGAGGTGAAGAGGATGAATGGTCCAGATTTATCTTCTCATTTTCCCCCATTTTTAAACCATCTTTGCTGACAGTGCACTTTCTCTCTCTCTCTCTCTCTCTCTCTCTCTCTCTCTCTCTCTCTCTCTCTCTCTCTCTCTTTCATTCTTTCTCTCTCTCTCTAGACTAGCCAAAATTAGTTCTCATTCAAATGGTTTGGACACACGCATGTTGGAGTTGGGGGAAAAAGGCTGGATGCAATTCCTAGCGCCTCGCGGTAGGCTTAAACCCGTGGTAGCCACTTTACCAAAAAACCACTCACCCGAAATTAAATCTAGCTTAGACAAAATGCTAAAGAATATTAGACATTAATTTCAATAGAAATAGGTAAAAAGAACACATGAAAAATAAGCCAAAACCTCGAACTTTGGGGATAAAAAAAAAAAGAATGAAAAAAACAACTTTTGAGTTATATGCCAACTATGCCTTCAAAGTCTGTCGTAGGAATTTGTTTCAGTTTTTTTTTTTTACTAGTCATGTTCTCTTTCCTGAGGTTATTGTCAAAGAAGAAGAGAAGACAGATCACGGCGCAGTCAAGGATGAGTGAGTTATAACAAGGATTGTATTCAGAGAATTAAATTATATATGTGAGAATATTCTGGATGAGGGAAAATAATTTTGACTTAAAATAATTTCGAAGTTTTTCCATGCACTAGAATGAGCTTAATGGTCTTGCTTACCTAACTTTTTTTTTATACGTTTTATATATCATTGCTAGTCCCCATTATGGAGGTATAGAAAGATTGGAGCTGGTGAATTAAGGTCGGACGCCCTTCTTAATGCCCTTCAATGCGCTCGACTGCTGGTCTATCACCTCCCAAGTCAAGTATTCAAACTAAGCCTAATACAATTAATTTGGTTCCCCCCCCGTTTTCTTGAATTAGGTTATCTTTAAATATTACAAACACACTTTATTTGTATATCTAATATCTGAAATTACTCTACTACCAAAATTCCATGCATATTTCACGGGCCCATGGCCATTTTCTATGCTAATTTCTTATAATTACAGCATCAGAAGTAGCCTACATTGCGTTTAGAACAAAGTCTCAACCTGGGGTCCATTGTAAAAATTTAAGGTGGTCACGGCATTATATATATATATATATATATATATATATATATATATATATATATATATATATATACATATATATATATATATATATATATATATATATATATATATATATATATATATATATATATATATATATATATATATATATATATATATATATATATATATATATATATATATATATATATATATATATATATATATATATATATATATATATATATAGATACTTCGTGTGTATAATTTTTCATCATTATTTGTGTGGGATGCGGGAAAATATTGAAGGGGAGGACCCACAAGTATGTTGAAAATTCCCCGTAATAATAATAACGCTGAAAAAGCAATAATGAACTTTACAAGAGATGTTCATTAAATTTTGGAAAATAAAAACTTTGTTGCAAGGGTTTTCCTTGACTTGTCCTAAGCATTTGACTCATTAGACCATGATATACTAATAGAAAAACTAAACTGTGTGAGTATTAGGGGAACACCATTACAGTTATTTAAGAGCTACTTGAATAATAGAAAACAAGCCGTATATTGTAATGAGAAAGCATCTTTGTTGCAAACTATTGAGAGGGGAGTACCACAGGGATCAATAATAGGCCCATTGTTATTTTTAGTTTATATTAATGATATTTCCAATGCCAGTAATAAATTCAAATATATTGTTTATGCAGATGACACCAACCTTCTCTTGCATGATAATAACCTTGACCACTTGCATTGTGTTTTAAATAGTGAACTAAAAAAAATTAACAACTGGTTCTCTGCTAATAAATTAAAGCTAAATGTTTCCAAAACTGACTATATATTATTTCAAAATAGATCTGTAGCACACAATGTTGGTCAAGTTAATATGAATGAGTATGAAGTTAAAAGAGTTGCTTGTAAGAAATTTTTGGGAGTTATCATTGATGAAAATTTAAGTTGGAAATATCATATTCAATCTATCTGCTCAAAACTGTCCAAGACGCGTGGAATTTTGTATAAAATTCGCCATAACCTAACAAATAAGGCCTTAAAAAGCATATTCTATTCTCTGTGTTATCCTCTTATTATATACTGTTTGTCCATCCAGGGTTGTACTTGGCCGTCAATTGCAAGGGATGTATTTGTAACTCAGAAAAACCTGATCAGAACTATTACATATAGGGGAAAGTATGATTCAACTTCCTCTTTATTCAAGGAGCTAAACTTGCTTAAATTTAATTACTTGATACAGTATTTCTGTCTTATTATTATACATAATGATGTTAATGATAACAATCGTAAAAGAAGATTATTTAGATTTATTTAACACAAGCATGGAACCAGAGGTAACAATATAAATTTGATATGTCCACAGCCGAGAACAACCTTGTACAAACTTTCAATTCACTGTTTTGGCCCAAAATGTTGGAATGCATTACCAGAAGATTTAAAAACAATAACTGGCATAACTTTATCTAAAAAGAAACTCAAACAGCATTTATTTACTAGGCAAAATCAAGCAGCTGTTGAATAATAATTACCACAGTACTGGTGCATCATTATGTCCAGATTAAGGTCAGGCTACTGTTTTGTTTTAATACAAGATAAGTATGAGATTGAGATATTGTAGCTTTTGTTAAGTATTGACGTCATACTTTAAATTAAGTGAAATGTATAGTAAACTGCTTGCCAAGGAGCTCTTGCTCAGCAGGCTAGTGCCTCTGAATATAAAGTGCATATTTATTCCTGTATATATACTAAATATTTGGCAATAAATCTATGACTATGACTATGAAGGGTGGAATGGAGTGAAAAAAGGTTGAAAACTACTGGTTTAGAATATACTCTGGGGAAATAATGCTTAAATCAAGCACTAAAAATAAGAGTACCCAGCTACACAGAAAAAGATTCCAAATCGAATAAAAAACTAAATATCAAAATATCTTGACAATATATACTAAAGCTGTAATTAGAAAAAAAAATATTAATTCATTCAAATACAATAAGAATGCAAAGTAGATCTCACATATGCCCTTCTATCCAAAATATCAAAGAGGAAAAATATAGATTAATGAATAAATGACGACACGTGACTTACAAAGACGCATTCTCTCCAAGTCACCTTACAATATTAATATTCTAATAAGACACAGTGCAAGATTTCATACCCCCAAAAAACTTTTAAACGTGATATGCGAAAAAGAAGTGCAGAGAAAGATTTTAAGAAAGTATGTACTGGAAAATGATCTTAATGTTAGTAAATATCTACCAGATGATAAAAACTTTTAAATCTTCATCACTATACCTTACATCCTACGTGCGACGACGGGCATCCTCCAAGTTGGAAGTGTTGGTCCTTCCTCCCAGGCCTGGAAATGTGAGAAACTACTGATAAATGAAAGGAAAATCATGCAATTTATACACAAAAAACATGAAATATAAACTGACAAAATCAAATGATAGACATCGTACATACATACATATACCTTGGCTGTTTCCCCCTTAAATTGGGGGGTAGCCGACATCAAAAAAGGAAAACAGTTTGGGGAGAAGTTATTCTCCCCCCCTCCCCTTCTTCTTTGACGTCTCACAGGAGGTTGGTACAAGGGGGGGATTCCCAGTCCCCCCGCCCCGTCCACTTTTAGTCGCCTTTTACGACACGCAGGGAATACGGTGAGGCTATTCTTTGATATTGTGCCCGCCCCACAGGGTAGATTAAAAAAACAATTACTGATTAAAAGCTATGAGAATAGTTTGTAGAAAAATCTTACTTATTAAAGGCAGGAACCTCGTCTACTGGGGTGCACTTTCGCTGATAGAGACATTCTTTCAGACATCATCAAGAGCAGCATTGGGACAGACGTATTTAAAACCAATTCAATACAGAACGGAGATAATTATTTATTACAACAAAAAATGTGTGGATATATTCAGTAACATACCAAAGTAAAGGGATGACAGTGTTATACACACACACACACACACACACACACACACACACACACACACACACACACACACACACACACATATATATATATATATATATATATATATATATATATATATATATATATATATATATATATATATATATATATATATATATATATATATATATATATATGTGTGTGTGTGTGTGTGTGTGTGTGTGTGTGTGTGTGTGTGTGTGTGTGTGTGTGTGTGTGTGTGTGTGTGTGTGTGTGTTTGTTTAACTGTGCTAAAGGAAATGGTGAATGCATGTTAGGCTATGTTAATATTTATAGCATTGCAAAGTTATGCCTCCAGTTTAGTATGGTTACTATCATTCTCTTCGGAAGCCGCGGTAGAACAGAGGTTATAAACTCCGACTAGGAAATTAACAAACCCGTGTTTGAGCCCTCCTCAGTGCATTGTAAAGGATATCCAGCCTTAATTCCTCAGCTCCAACCTATCTATGTCCATCCCCATCCGAATGGGGATTAATAGAGACACAAAATGGCAAACAATAAATAATCGCTTTCTTCAATACTAATCAAACATTTAAAAAACGACTGTTCTGCTTGAAGGGATTAAAGCAAATCGGAGTAACTTCATCTTGCGATGTCTCACCACAGAAGACTGCTGTCAAGAATACCTCTAAAGAAATCTATTTTGAAAAACAGGTCAAAAGACCACTTGGAAAACATTTGAAATGTTATGTTCTATTATGAAGCTCTATTAAATAACAAATATAACTAAAGACATGTGAACTAAAAGCGTTGTTCAACTAATCGAGGTTATTAATTTTTTGGAATTCCTGTAAACGTGATATGAGGTAAATATAATAATGACAGGAGCTAGTTACAGCGTCTGTGTATGAATAGTTGTTCTTGTGAGAATATGATTTTAACCCAAACAAGTTCATGAAGTTTTCCTGCAATACACAGTTAAAAAAAAAAAGCACTAACCAATGAATCCAGGAAGTAATGTAAAGAGCATAAACACGCCACTTTTAAAGAATAAAACACAAT
>JAXCGZ010015279.1:10000-15000 GCA_037179515.1 Halocaridina rubra | reverse complement strand
ATGACGTCACACCATCTGGACCATTTTTCTCACCCGAGTCACCCTTGTCAGTTATATGTCCACTAGCAGGTTAGTGCTTTGCACTGCGACCCCAGAGAATTTGACCCTGTGTTCAGATGCTTGACACTCCATTTAGGCTTGAGATGAGTGGCTGAAAACATGCTACATGTGTCCTGTCTTCTGCACTGCAAAGGAAATTACAAGAATGGGCCAACAGTCAAAGTGTTTTGTTTCCAAAAGACGAGGTCCTTGTCTCCAAGTGGCTAAGGGCAATCAAAAGAGACCACTTCACACCCACGGCCAGTAGTAAGGTTAGTATGATCTTTATGGTATTAGTAATATCATGTAACCGTAACAGAAGAGCGATGGTAAGCCTAGCGTTTGTATTATTATAATATTGTAGAGGAAAGTCATACAAAACGAAGTGTGTATACTGTGTAGCATTCAAAAGTACAGCGGACGTGGAGTGAATTTTTCGTTACAACATTTTTTTTTTATTAGTAGTATTATTAAGGAAAAAGGGCACTGTCAGAGTATGAGAAAGAGAAGAGAGCTACATTAACCCAATGCTAACATTAAAAATTACAAGTAGTTAAATAGACATATCGGTACATATTAAAACACAGTACCAAAGAAATGGGCAATTTTGCCTTTTGCTGTGGCCAGTGTATGTGTACTATGATGATTTTGTCTTGGCCACGAATTACATTTGCAAAAATTTTTTTCATAAAAGAATATGTCTATGGTGCATGGCATTACTTCATACCACTTTAATTTCATATTTTGAATTTTATAAAGATGGCTGGTTTTCATAATATATATATTTTCTATTCAACAAATTAGTATATTTCATTCTTGGATACTCAGCAGTTCTTTGCACTGCCATTTTAAAATCCAAGTAAGGGGAATTATAGAAGGCTGAAAGTACTGAACACATCTGTGACTTTGTATGTCTGTGTAGGCTACTGTTGAGAAATCAAAATTTCGTGATGACTGCATCCTGGTAACAATTAATTAAACTTCTATAAAAAGAAAGGTAAGTTTTAATTCGTAATATATTAATAAACCGCTGTTTTCTCAGGAGCATTCTGCATTAGTCATTTTTACATGTATAATATCTTTGATAAACCATGATAGCAGCTGACAAAAAGTAGGGCTAATATTGCTTACTTGCATTTATGTACATTACGTGATTTGCTTATCAAAATCAATAACTACATATTTTAGTGGACTAATTAAACTATCACTAATAATATATGGTGATGCTGACAGGGATTCAGCTCAATAAGATATTGCAAGAGCAAGAATGGGAAAAGTAATGTATGTGCCCTGTATGGAGAGCGGGCTGTGAAGGGGAACCAGATGGTGTGACGTCACGGTCGATGTACCAGGCCATCTCTCTCAGAGGTTACGCTTCAAGGGCTATTGATGGAAGCCCAGACATCACATTTTGAATAATCCTTAGCACATTATAGGGTCTATAATATAACAGTAACTCTTGTGCTTGTTGGGGAGAGATATAAAACATCTTTTTTTTTTTCCGAGTGTTACCGTAGCCTCAGAGAGAGATGGCCTGGTACATCGGCCGTGATGTCACAACATCTGGTTCCGCTTTACTGCCCGCTCCCCACACATAGCACATGCAGTACTTTTCCTTTTTTTCGCTCTTGCAGTATCTTACTGAGCTGAATCCCTTTTGGCATCACCATATATTATTAGTGATAGTTCAAGTAGTTCATTGAAATATGTAATTACTGTACATAAATGCAAGTAAATGATATTAGACCTATTTTTTGTCAGCTGTTATCATGCTTTATCATCTGCTAATTCTCCTACGAATTAAAATATAGTCAAATTCTTTACATCTGAGTCTATGATGTATGTTGAGAGTATATTTTTTTATGAGTGTGACACCAGGACTGGCAAAAGAAATTGCCCTCATCAGGCTAAAGAAACGGAGATGGAGTGTTGTGACTCTGCAGATGTGAGGGGAAAATAAGAGATGTGCAATGAACATGAAGGAATATTCTGTGTAGATGTAGGCATAGAAAAAAACTTATCATCAATGCTGACCTGGTCAGTCCTACATAAATACAAGACCTTCAGCTGTAGTATCAAAACGGGCGGCAATGTGCCAACCTTGTACATAGTAAATATGTTATATATATATATATATATATATATATATATATATATATATATATATATATATATATATATATATATATAATATATATATATATATAATATTTAAAAAGTGTGCCTTAGAAGAAATTAACAAAAACATAGGCAAAGAGTCCCCTTTTGTACTCAAATATCCCAAAGCCTTGAGAAACCAGTTAGTAAATATTTATAAAATTAAAAAAGAAAACAATGCCGAAGTGTATAAAATAGAATGCAATAACTGCTCCAAGGCATACATTGGGCAGACAGGTGGTTCTCTGCAGCAGAGAATTACCGAACACAAAAGATCAGTCAGATATGGCCAAGAGAACTCTGCTATCTTTGTTCATATGAGAGAACACGGGCATACTATTAACTGGAATGGTGCCACCATGATGTTTAGAAGCTCATGCCCATATAAGCGCAAGATAGTGGAATCAGCCATCATTGAAACATCCAAAAATTTCAATTTGTCCAAGGGCCAGTGGGTGCCTGATGCAGTAGACAAGATACTCCTCAAGCATACACTGGCCAAGATAATTCCCCAAGATAGACCGCTTTCATTTAATTAGACAGCCTCTCTGTTCAGCTGTGTTGTGTCCATGTATAGTTTTCCTTCAATCTTCTTCTTTTCTATATGTATGTTTGATTGTTCATATGTTATTTGGTGTATATGCGCATATCTTTTTATGTACATGTATATGCTTGTACATATGTAGTGTGTATATGCATTTATGGGTATGCGTATGTTTTTGTGTGTTTGCATATTTAGTTATCCATTTGTTATTTCATGCAAATAGAGCCTCCTATAAGTTGTTTTTACTATTTTCATTTGCCTCTATATCTGTATGTATGTGCAAGTTTTAATATTTATAAATATATGTATGTATGTGTGTATGTGTCTGTGAATGTGTATATATATATGTATATGTATGTATGTATGTATGTATATGTGAAAATGTGTGTATGTATGTATGTGTATATGTATGTGTATATGTATATATATATGTATATATGTGTATATATATGTGTGTATATATATATATATATATATATATATATATATATATATATATATATATATATATATATATATATATATATATATATATATATATATATATATATTCAGAGTTATGGGGTATGAAAGTAAGTGAGAGACAGAAACTAAATGTGTTTGAGATGAAATGTCTGAGGAGTATGATTGGTGTATCTCGATTGGATAGGGTTAGGAATGAAGTGGTGAGAGCAAGAACGGGTGTGAGGAGAGAAATTGCAGCCAGAGTAGATATGAATGTTCTGAGAGGGTTTGGCCATGTGGAAAGGATGGATGATGAAAGGCTGCTGAAAAAGGTGATGAATGTGAGAGTTGATGGGAGAAATGCTAGAGGGAGGCCTAGGTTTGGATGGATGGATGGAGTAAGGAAAGCCCTGAATGATAGGAGGATGGATGTGAGGGAAGCAAGCGAGCGTGCTAGGAATAGGAATGAGTGGCGAGCGATTGTGACGCGGCTCTGATGGGCATCTGCTGTTACCACGGGGCTGCATCTTACAGAGATAGCCTTGTGGTAGGGGCAGTAGGAGGAGCTGGCAGTTGTGAAGCGACACAGGTTGTGGAAGAGCCGGGAGAATGGGCTGTGGCACTCCAGCAGTGCCATCTGAACGGTCGCTAGCTCCCTCGTCATTGCCCATAGAGCAAAGTAATCCCCCTATTTGTTTTCCTTTCTTGATGTCGGCTACCCCCCAATTAAAGGGGGAAACAGCCAAGGTAAATGTAAGTATATATATATATATATATATATATATATATATATATATATATATATATATATATATATATATATATATATATATATATATGTATATATATATATATATATATATATATATATATATATATATATATATATATATATATATATATAGATATATATATATATATATATATATATATATATATATATATATATATATATATATATATATATATATATATTTATATATATATATATATATATATATATATATATATATATATATATATATATATATATATATATATATATATATATATATATATATATATATATATATATATATATATATATATATATATATATATATATATATATATATATATATATATATATATATATATATATATATATATTATATATATATATATATATATATATATATATATATATATATATATATATATATATATATATATATATATATATATATATATATATATATATATATATATATATATATATATATATATATATATATATGCAGAATAATAATTATATATACTTTGATGCTTAAATAAGGTGAGATATATTTTATGTGTATTGCTGTACATTCTATGGAAGTATTTGAATGTCCAATTTAATTTTACTTGTAGTGATACCATTTCAATATTACAATAAGATATTTCTTAAATTTAGATTTTACTAAATATAAATTTTTTTAAAAGCATTATTTCCATCCTTCGTGTGTGAAATTTTAAATATATATTTCAGTAAACTGTACAAAAATATTAGAACTAGCATTTTAATTCTGATAGCTAAGATATGAATTGAAAGGTAAGCTAATTCCTAACATTAACTTTTATAATAAAATCAATTTACTCCTAACTACAAATCTATGACACAGAATTATTATAATGTTGTGTGTGGGATTGCAAGCAAGCTTTAGTGCATTGTGGGGATTATATGAACGAATTTATAATTCCATCAGCTCTGATACAGACTCATATACATGATAGCCTAGTATTTAAAGTTATAGCTGAGATAACGTGAAATCATAATTGAAAAGCCAGGATTTCATGG
>JAXCGZ010015279.1:0-2500 GCA_037179515.1 Halocaridina rubra | reverse complement strand
TCGTTTGAGATATATATCATTTGTATTACTGTACATTCTATGAAATTATTTGAATGTCCATTTGTATTTTACTTGTACTGATACCATTTAAATATTGCAATAAGATATTTTTTAATATTAAATTTTACTAAATGAAATTTTTTTAAAAGTATTTCTTCCAGCCTACGTGTGTGAAATTTTAAACATATGTTTTGGTAAGTTGTACAAAAAAAAAAAAACTTCCAGAATTTCAAACAAGAATAACACAGTGTCCAATTCTCGGAGAACATGGTGCAACGCGCTAATCTGCTGGCGGGCATATAACTAACAAGGGTAACTCAGGTGAGCAGAATGATCCAGATGGTGTGACGCCATTGAATTTTCGACCGTCTTGAAACGTCTTGAATCTAACTCACTTATCTCTGATCACCAGTACAGCTTCCGCAATGCAAGATCCACTGGTGATCTCCTTTCCTATCTTACACATGTATGGCCATCTTCCCTGAGGAACTATGGGGAATCCTTTGTCGTCGCCTTTGATATCTCCAAGGCTTTTGACATAGTCTGGCACAAGGCTCTGTTGGCCAAAATCCTTGCCTATGGCTTTACCCCTTCTCTCTGTTCTCTGATTTCCAGTTTTCTTATTGACCGTTCTATATCTGTAGTTGTTGATGGCGCAACATCTAGCCTTTTCTCTGTTACCAATGGTGTTCCACAGGGCTCTGTTCTTTCACCTACTCTCTTCTTTCTCTTCATCAGTGATCTTCTACAATCCCCATCTTCCTCTCTTCTTCATGCCTTTGCTGATGATTCTACCCCTCACTTTTCCTCTGCCTTTTCTTCACAACTTTCATCTGTTACTCGTAATCAATCTCGTATCACTCTTTCTTCTACTCTTAACTCCGATTTGCAGAGAGTATCTGAATGGGGCACTCAAAATTTAGTTAAATTCAATGCCTCCAAGACACAGTTTCTGGCTATCTCTTTATCTTTTTCTCCTCCTGATAACCCTATTGTCTTCGAAATTAATGAAAAATACCCTCTTAACTCAATCAACATATTAGGAATCCATATAGCCTCTAACTTGTCTTGGAGGAATCACAAAATAGAAATTTCTAAATCTTCATCCAAAAAATTGGGGGTTTTGTTTCGTTTTCGTCATTACTTTTCCTCTTTGCAATTACTTAAAATTTACAAAGGTCTTATCCGTCCCTGCTTAGAATACTGCTCACACATCTGGGGTGCTTCTTCCTTTACTTATCTTCTTGATAGAGTTGAATCTAAGGCAGTCAGACTTATTAATGGTCCTTCTCTTACTTCTAACCTGGATTATCTCTCTCTTCGCAGTAAGGTATCTTCCCTTTTGCTTTTCTATCGCTACTACTTCCATCGCTGCTCCGGTGAGTTGGCGAGTTGCAACCCACCTCCACTGCCGAGGCCGCGTAACACTCGCCAAGCGGCCTCATCTCACAGGTACTGTGTGGAGATTTGTAGCTCGCGGATTGGTCGGTGCAGAGACTGCTTCTTCCCATCTACCTCCAGACTCTGGAACTCTCTTCCTCCTTCTGTCATTCCTAATTCTTATGACCTTTCATCCTTCAAAAAGCAGATCTATCGTCATCTCAGAGCCTAGTCCTCCATATATCTGGGTCCTCTGTACTTTGACTGTTTTTTTCTGTATGTCGTTTTCCTTTGTGTAACATTTCCTATTCTCTGCCTTGTCCTTAACCTTTTTCTTTTCCTTCGTCTTGGAGTTTTTTCGTGCACGGACCTTTATTGATGAGGGCAGTTTCTGCCTGTCCCCGTTGTCACACTCATAAAAAATAAAATAAAAAAAAATGGAGCCAGGCCATCTCTCTCGAAGGTTGCAATTGTATTAAGTATCTACTCTTGTTTACGGTATATTCGGTGAATAGACATATTATCGTCTTTGATTTAGGCCTGTAAAATGTCACTATTGATTATATTGTATACAAAATGAATTATAATTGCAGTCTTGTATTCATATTTTTTGTTTCTGTTTCCATTAAAAAGTACAGTACATTACATAAGTTACTTTAGTATAATCTTTTTTTATGGTTCTTATAAATCATTCATAAAATTTTCTCATTTTAGGCATGAAACCAAGTCTTAAGAAGAAAAGCAGGGTAGTTTACAGTTTAGCAGGCCATGCCGCTCAACGACCTCATCCCTCCACTCATTTAAATAGTTCGACTGAAGGTTAGGTAAGTATTTTTAGTTAGGATTGTAAGATGGGAGGTCCCAGGGGGGCGACGCCCCTCTGACTTAAGAGGTTAGGTAAGTATTTTTAGTTAGGATAGTAAAAAATTGTTTCGTATGCCTATTTTCACCATTTTTGTTGTGTTCATTCACCAGTTCTCTGGTCAGAGCCTATTGCCATCTATTGGTAGGTTTCGAACATTGGTATGGCCCGCTAAACTGTATGTGGTGATCTGTCTATCACACACAGTTTCATTAGTTATACCTTGTGTGTGTTTTATTGTAATACCATAAGTAATAT
>JAXCGZ010015278.1:95000-115047 GCA_037179515.1 Halocaridina rubra | reverse complement strand
TGTTTGAACAAAATTAATGTTAACCTTGATGAGTTTTAATGATTAAAAATATCAGTCCTCGCTTTATGTCACTTATCAATCTCCATTATGGGGTTGGGAACAGCGTATGGCTGGGGAATTAAGGCTGGATGCCCTACCTAGCGCCCCACAGTGGACCCACTCGCGGGTCTTAATTAATGAAAATCTAATATTAAATTGCAATCCTTAACAAATACAAAATTATTCATCTGCTTTCAAGTAAAAAAAATCGCACTTAAAAACTTCATCGTGTTAAAATGTCATCTTTACCAAAGACTACACACGTTTAATGGCGTACTCACTGCGCCTGCTAAGTTGACGAGGTTAACCTTAAAAAGAGAGACCCCCCTATATTCTTTTTTTATATATTTCCTACAGGCAGAATATCATTGCCTGCCTACCATATGGATGACCCAAGCGGGGGGGGGGAGAACCCTGTATCCCAAAGGAGATGAAAGGAATAATTGAAGTATGTCTTGGCTGGTGGTGAATGTGTATTCTTTGGCTCGGCCACACCCTTGCAAGGGGATATGGGACTACTGTATATAGACATACGTTCACAAGGAAGAAAAGAATATTCTTATAAAAACTCAAACTTCTGCACTCACTTAAACTCGCTAAGTTGACATGAAAGAAAGTCACAATTTCACTATATATCATATACAAGAGGACTCTTATTCTTTTAAAGTGAGATCCAGTCTACTTTCTCTTGATTCTAAAGACAAGTCTTTGTTTTTTCCCAACTTCAGGAAGTTATAAATACAATGGGAAGAAAACTGGACTCTCTCTCTCTCTCTCTCTCTCTCTCTCTCTCTCTCTCTCTCCTCTCTCTCTCTCTCTCCTCTCTCTCTCTCTCTCTCTCTCTCTCTCTCTCTCTCTCTCTCTCTCATACACCAATATGGCGACCACTCAAATGATACTTTCTCCAGAACTTACAACTCGTAAAACCATCGGCATCATAATTGCGAAAACAATGCCACTAATGATCTTGCCTTGCATAGCGGGTAAGTGCGGCTGAAGTAAACCGCTTGCGGTTGTACGGTAAATGATTTGGCAATACGGTCATTGCCATGTATAAAAAAGGAGATATTTCCCATACATGCAAGATGATCGAGTAATATTTATAATAAATAAGAAATATAATAAGGAAAGTTGACTTAAATTGTCTTAATATTGTAAATTGATTGCTCAAGTGATCGTAAATAATGATGATGATGATAATAATAATAATAATAATAATAATAATAATAATAATAATAATAATAATAATAATTATAATAATAATAATAATAATAATAATAATAATAATAATAATAATAATAATAATAAAGATGATGATGATAATAACAACAATAATAATAATAATAAAAATAATAATAATAATAATAATAATAATAATAATAATAATAATAATAATAATAATAATAATAATAATAATAATAATAATAATGAATGCCCAATTTAATCTATCGTTACAAGAACTATGTTAGTATGGTTGACATTAATTTCATTATAGGCAGCGAGAGGGAGAGATGAGTCTTTGAGAGAAAATTATTTTGCCATATGACTTTATGCTTTGACACATTATACTTTGCATTTACTTCAGTATTTACATATATGTGTGTGTGTGTGTGTGTGTGTGTGTGTGTGTGTGTGTGCGTGCGTGCGTGCGTGCGTGCGTGCGTGCGTGCGTGCGTGCGTGCGTGCGTGCGTGCGTGCGTGCGTGTGTGTGTGATCTAACATCATATGGAACAAAGAAATTTTTTGCAACTGCTTTTAAAGGCTGCATAAATACAAGAAAGATATTAATGTACCTCAAACTAATTTTATAATTTACAGTAAACAAAACATAGGATCCGCGAAAACAGGCTTCGGTGACTTAGTTGATACAGAGCCTAAAGTCACGTGTTCTACTCCCCAACATACCTCATACAGCTTCCCTATATCAGCGTCAATTGGGGGTAAGAAGAGGGTAGTAGATACCCTCACATTGTGACTCCAGTCATCTCAGCAGACTCAAAGAGTACACCTTTAGGTGTATAGAGTTAATAGTGAAACAGTATTTGAATAGCGTGTAATTCGAGGGAAAAATGGCATTCCCGAACTTCTAATACCAATGATTGATTCGGTTCTACGTCTCGAACTCCCTTTTCTACTAAGGGCTAGGACGGATGCCTTCTTGCGAAGGACTTGTTTTGGCAGATGTAATAGTTACCCTGAGTGTATGTCCTTACTAACCTCAGTCCGTGACGGGGCGCGAACCCTCGACCTGCCGACACAGAGTCGCGGACACTACCATTTAGCCACGGAGACTACCAATAAACCGAGTAATAATCAGATTCGTTCTCTGTCTAGTCCTTAAGTCGCTACTTTTTCTTGATTCACGGGTCCCATGAAGGCATTTTTTTTCTCTGCCCGTCCCGGCGTCATACTCATAAAAACAAGAAGATTAAAATCTCCATTATGGTGTTCACCTGTAGGAGATAACAGCAAACTTGCTCCAGATTGGTTTCCCCCACCGGAAATTATTTTGGGAGGACTTCACGCACATACGGCAGGGAAACACATCAACCGCGCAATGTAGACTTTACGTAAACCGAACAATAGGTTTATTTTCCCATAAAACGCGCTTTACGGTGATTTGGGAACAATGGTACATTATAGCACGGACTTCTTCACGTAGAACCATAATGATGGGTTGAGTCACGAGCCAAAAGTCAAAGAAGAAGAATAATGCTCTGACGTCACGGAATACTCAACAACACTGTCCCAAGACCTACCTTATCCTGCCTAGATATATTTAAAATCTTTTTCTCGGAATGAAACAAATTACTCGGAGTTTGTTTTTCTATTAGTTAAAAGTCTGTGGATTTTCCCAATGTGGAAATGTGCCTTTAAGTTTAATAGATGTTGCTACTGACAATTTAGTATTTTAACCACTAAATTAAATGGACTCAGGTAAAGATCGATGACCCCAGAGTATTAAAGAAACCCATAACTGTTAGGTTAGGTTAGGTTAGGTTAATGCCTATCCTATTAAATTTTACGAGATTATTAAATGTACTAGGGTCGCTAATTTTTACATGATCCTTTATATGTGTATAAACATTGTATTGTTACGTTTAATTTTGCTATTTAAATAAAGATTGTCAAATACAATGGAATTTTTACTATACATAAATAGAATAATAGGATTAAGTAGGATAATCCCCCTCAATAGAAAAAGGAGATTAGCTAAGTGTCTCTAATCATAGTAGGTTAGGATAGGTTAGAATTGCTAAGGTTAAAAAGAAATTGAAAGTAAATAATAAATTAAGAGGATCAGTGGCTGCAAAAAGGATTATCTATACTAGAGAACACTGAGATGGATAATCCTTACTTGATCCTAACGATATAATTATCTATCTTTCTATATACAAGAGCCATTTTTCCCCTTATAAGAGGAGTGGCTGAGTCAAAGCAAACAATATTTACGGATTAAGAGATCAATGACCAATTTTTAAACCTTCATTTCCATTACACAATGGGTATTCGTCAGTCGGGGAAAGCCCCAAACCCCCACTGTGGTGCCCAACCACAGCAGTAACCTGTCAGTAAATTTCACCCTCTTATTTAGACAAACTAATCAGGACTGTATATGGGTGGCTACCGTGACAGAGTGGTAACGCTCGTGACTTTGCTTCGTGAGATCGAGGGTTCGAGTCCCGCTAACGGTCAGAGGTTAGAAAAGTCATGCACTCAGGGTAACGGTTGCACCTGCCAAAAGCAAAGTCCTTCGCAAGAAGACACCGTCCTAGCCCTTAGTAGAAGAGGGAGTGTGTGACGTAAAACCGGCCATGCGACGTTGGATACACCGCTTTTTATCCAATCACCCAAGCTAAGTAGCGCTGGATCTGGTCAGCACTTGAATGGGTGAGTACCGGGAACCACCAGATGCTGTTGGCATATAAGGGAGCCGCCGTAGAGTAGTGGCAGTGCTCAATTCGGGAGGTGATGGATGCATGTTCGAGTCCGCAGCGGGGAGTTAGGAAGGGTATCCAACCTTAATTCCCCAGCTTCAATCCGTGTGTCCATTCCCAAAAAGGGAACTAACTGAGACGCATGAAACGGAAAAAAAAATAAAAACTAAAGGTGAAGTTTAACTCACATAAGGAAAATAAGAATAACCTTTACATAAAGGGTTATTAGATAAAGAATAAATTCTATGGTGACGTGGTAAAACACTCGCATTTTAAGGCACGTTTTGCTCGAGGCGATTATCGCTCAACGACGATCGTTCATGGCTCAACGATGATCGTCAAACGATTGTCTAAAGCACTCATTCTTTGTTTATGATTCGGTCTGTTTTGCTTCGAGCGACTACCGCAAAACAATCCCATTCAAAAACAAAGAATGAGTGTTCTAGACAATCGTTTGACGATCATCGTTGGACCATGAACGATCATCGTTGAGCGATAATCGCCTCGAGCAAAACGTACCTCTCACTGATACAAACAAAATGAAATGCACAGCAACTTTAGGAGAGGGTTAAAAGAACAAATGTCGACAAAACGTGGTAAAACACTTTCATTTAGAAAGATCAACATAACTGCATAAAATCTCGCTGGTCTAACAATAACAGGGCTAATATTAACGAAATGGATTACGGTTAAGAATAAATATTTGGCACAAGTGTCAAACCACTACCACTGACACCAAACTAAAGGGGGTTTACACGGTCAAACGGTTCGTCGAACACGGCCAGACAGGTAGGTGTTTGAAGTGATGTTCGAACGTGTGAACGGGGTATTTGGCTGTCGAACACGTTCGACAAACGTGTTCGACTATCAAATACCCCGTTCACACGTTCGAACATCACTTCAAACACTTACCTGTCGAACCGCGTTCGACAAACCGTTTGACCGTGTAAACCCCCCTTAAGACACTATCCGAGGATTTCCAACACGGTCAGTGACCAATGCATATAAATATTTAAAACGTGAATGTACAATCGCACTAAAATATCAGGAGTTGCTTTTCACTAACATAAATAATCTGAGCCAGTGAATCTCAAGTAACATCGTGTGTAGAAATAGCAGAGATGAGGATGTTGAGATGGATGTGTGGGGTGACAAGAATCGATAAGATCAGAAACGAGGTAATTAGAGGTACCTCAAAAGTTAGATAAATATCAGATAAGATACAAGAAAGTAGACTAAGATGGTATGGTTATGTCGTTAGGAGGGATGAACAGTATGTTGGGAAGAGGGTGATGAAAATGGATATACAGGGTAGGAGAGGGAGGGGAAGACCAAAGCGTAGGTGGAAGGATTGCATCAATGACGACCTGAGATCTAAAGGTTTGTTGGGTGATGAGGTATGGGACAGAAACATATGGAGAACACTGGCCAGAAACTTCGACCCCACATAAAAGTGGGAAAAGATGTAGACGAAGAAGTAGAAATAGCGATTTCTGCAACACGTGAGTAAGCGCCATCTTTTGACAAAAAATTCATTGTTTCGGATTCGGTGGTTCAGGGTAAAGTGGGGTTTACACGGTCAAACGGTTCGTCGAACGCGGTTCGACAGACAAGTGTTTGAAGTGATGTTCGAACGTGTGAAAGGGGTATTTGGTTGTCGAACACGTTCCTCAAACGTGTTCGACAACCAAATACCCCGCTCACACGTTCGAACATCACTTCAAACGCTTGTCTGTCGAACCGTGTTCGACGAACCGTTTGACCGTGTAAACCCCCCTTAATACAGGGTTCATGACTGCGTCTGACCTTTATTAGTGCCAGTACCAGTGGCTCAAGCGGTAGCGTTCGCGACATTAAGGCGTCAGGTCGAAGGCTTCGCGCCCCGCCACGGTCTGAGGTTAGCAAGGGCATGCACTCAGGGTAACGATTACATCTGACAAAACAAGTCCTTCGCAAGAATGCAACTGTCCTAGCCCTTGGTTGAAAAGCGAGTCCGTGACGTAAAACCGGAACAACAACAACAACAACAAGTGCCAGTAATACCCTTGCGCATGCGCATATACAACGCCCTTTGTTTACGTTTTGATTCATCATTCGTCACCATATTGGTATGGACAATGGACAGGGAATTAAGGATGGATATCCTTGCTAACGCCCCACCGTGGGTCCGTCACCACACGAGTAGAGTACTCTGCCACTGCGTGCGACTGTACCCTTATATTCCAACAGCATATGGTGTTCCCTGGCGGTCACCCATCCAGGTAATGACCAGACCCAACGTTGCTTAACTTAAACTGATTGGACAAAAACCAGTTATCTGAGGGGTATGGCCTAAATCTGAGTGGTAATTATCGGTAATTTCGGAGGGTCAATTATTTATCAAGAGTAAGTGGTCACAACATTAAAAAAAAAAAAAAAAAACAGTTCATCCTTTAAACCAGTGATTCTTAAGCAGGAGTGCTCGCGCCCCTAGGGGGTGCGAGGCCGGTTCCTAAGGGGTGCGAGGATGCCTATGAATAATTTGGTTTGCTGTGCAGTGCAGGCAATATAATGTAATTTCATTTTTATTAATATGTACTCTGGATTTTTGTCATGAAAAAATGTAAGCTATATGAATGAAGATTGAATAAAAATAAAACGTGGTTTTGTTATTAATACATATCACATGAACTTTGTATTTTTAGCATTTTTTTGTATTTCAGAAATCGGGGAAGGGGGGGTGCGAGAACTGACTGCTGATTTTAAAGGGGTGCATATACTGAAAAAGGTTAAGAACCACTGCTTTAAATGTACAGCAATAGCGAGCAATTGCTGGCGTAATTGAACAGGGTACCCATATGTACAAGCGCTTATACGAGTACAGAATATGTACAGAGGAGTTAGAGATTTTTTAAAATATATTTTTTTTTAAATCGCCTTTAACTGGCTATAGAATTATATTTAAAGGCTTGTTATATGTTATAAATTTTCTATGTTCCGGTTTTACGCCACGGACTCCCTTTTCTACCAAGGGCTAGGACGGTTGCCTTCTTGCGAAGGACTTGATTTGCCAGATGTAGTCGCTTCCCTGAGTGCATGCCCTTGCTAACCTCAGACCGTGACGGGGCGCGAACCCTCAACCTGACGCCTCAAAGTCGCGGACGCTACCGCATGAGCCACGGTGACTACAAAACTTCTATAGTTAGTGATAATTAGTTTTGACTGGCTACATGAGACAGAAGCCTTTAAAAAGCTTTGAAATTTCCCTCAATTGGCTGCGGATATTATTAACTCCTTTATTTTCATATGTGTGTGTGTGTGTGTGTGTGTGTGTGTGTGTGTGTGTGTGTGTGTGAGAGAGAGAGAGAGAGAGAGAGAGAGAGAGAGAGAGAGAGAGAGAGAGAGAGAGAGAGAGAGAGAGAGAGAGAGAGAGAGAGAGAGTCATGACTTCCAATCACATTTTCACAGCATTTTCTAATATACTTGCAAACAAAATTAAATATAATTTACTGCAGTTGAGATTTTTTTTTAATGATTGTGACACCAGGACGGGCACAAAAAAAAAAAAATCTACCCTCATCAGGCCTGGGTACGAAGAAAACATAGAGAGAACCAGAGATCGGGAGTGTATTGTGACTTGTCAGATGTGAAGGGATAAAAAGACATGTGCAACGAATATCCAAGAATATATTCGGTGTTGACGTAGGCATAGAAAGAGAACCGTAACTAAAGGAAGACGAGATTACGGAAGGAACAGCAAAGGTGATATCTGCTGTTTCATAACCCCTGCTAACTCAGGCAGTTGAATGAGTACGTCACCAACGATATAAGATGAAGTAACTATATTACCGTTGCGATACTACAACTGAAGGAGTGTCCGGAACAGTTCGATGTTAAGTCTTAGTTCATTTACGGTTCTTCTACTCTGCCTACATCTACACCAAATATTCTGGCTGCATCGTTACACATCTCTCATTATCCCTTCACATCTGACAAGTCACAACATTCCCCATCTCTGAATTTCTTAACTTTATGTTTTCATGCTGCTCAAGTCTGATGAGGGCCAGTTCCTTTTCCCGTCCCGATGTCACCCATAAAAAGCATTCAAGCACAAGAATAGGTATATATTAGGCTGTACTGTAGTACTAAGGCACGGAAATAGTGGTGTCTGTTGTTCCTAACACCTGCCATTCAAGCTGGTTTAATGAGTAACACCCCTTGTGGAAAAAAAGACCAATGATCTGGTTTTACATCTCGGACTCTCTTTTCTCAGTAAGGGCTAAGACGGTGCCTCCTTTCGAAGGACTTTGGTTTGGCAGTGTGGATCCGTTACCCCGAGTGAATGCCCTTCTTAACACAAGAAAGTGGTAGTTCTCGAACCGATAACTTGACGAATTAAAGTCGCACACACTACCACCCTGTCACAACGGCCACTGGGGAACAAAGACGACTGATGAATCTTACTGGAGCATGAAATAGGGGATAAGTTTAGATATTCAGCTGATTCCTCAATTCAATTTGAGGCTGATGGAGGGAAGGTAGTGGAGTCTCCGAACTCAGGTATGCTTAATGATCATCTCAGGTGGGTTTAATAATATCACCTGAGGGAATAGCACACCAATACAGGAATCAACTGAGCCTCCTGGCTAGTACAGTGGTAATGTGGTGGCCTCGCATTCGCGAGGTCGACGGATCGCGCCTCGGCCAGGCAAGAGAGTTTAAGCTGTTTACTGGGGAGGTTACTGCTGTGGCTGGTCACCCCAGTGGGGGTTGGGGCCTGTGCCGGTTGGCGACCGCCCTATGAGTCCTCTATGACTCGTTCCACCCATCAGTGTGTGAAGAATCTAAAACAAGAGGAACCAACTTCTCCAAATACTCAGACAAGTGTATAGGTATACATCTGCTTATCTTGTAGGTCGAAAATACAGCTGACTATCCATCATTGTGAGTAAGGTGCAACAGACTGTATCAATGAATGTCTAAATAGACCTTCAGTGATACACTCGGTAGAGCTTCAAGCCCATTAATGCATAGTGAGGAATTTGAAGGTATGAATCCTGATGTTTTCACATATGATAATGTGTCTATATGACCACACACACACACGTAGAAAATGGAACCGATCAGGAGACGGGAAGATACGAGCTTTGGGCTCTTTCCCGTAAACACAATTTTGTAATCACACACACACACACACACACACACACACACACACACACACACACAAAACTGTCCAGCAGTTCTGCATTTACGAGAAGAGGTGAAGCGCCTTGCATACAACTAGGAATACGTGAGTACACTCTCTACCAGATATACTTTCGTGATTAAGAACTTGTCACGAATAGCTGTTCGCCTGCCTTGAGGGAATAGAATAAAAGCGAGTACTATTCTGGTTCAATCCAGTTTTGTTTCATACTTAATAGTTTCACTCATGTCTTAGTTTTATGTGGAACCTTGGTAATAGTCTGTGAGTATGTGTGCGTATGTCTGTGTAAATATGTGTGTGTGTGAGTAGGTAAGCTTACCTACAAGTGTGTGTTTAAAATAAATTAATTAATTAATAATTAAATAAACACTTGACTTTATCAGCGTCTGTCATTTCCATTGCAGAAATCTTTACACCCGCTGAGGTGGCAGGTGCTAGAAGATGCAAACATCATTACTGTTTCCGCAAAATGATACTTTCCTGCCAAAGAGCGAAACAGCCGAGCAGATGACAGACGCCACTACCCGTCCCTTCTACTTCTTTGGCATGAGCAATTAAAATTCTCTCTTTTTCTCTACCAAATAAGCCGGGATCGAACTGGGGTTTGTAAGTTTGGAACTAAAGTCTATAACCATCACGCCACGGAAAGTCTAAAATGCAATACTAAGTTCATTATCATTTAAGACAAATAAAAATTACACCAAATACCACTTGTTGAGGGCTTAGAAAAGTAAATTAAATATATAAATAAAATAAAATTTAAAAAAATTAATCATCTATCTACTATCTACCTTGGCTGTTTCCCCCATTCGGGGGGGGGTAGCCGACACCAAAAAAGAAACAAAACTAAAGTTTGGGGAGAAGTTACTCTCCCCTCTACCCCTCCTCTTCTTTGTCGTCTTGTGGGAGTTTTATTTTTCTTTTTCTTTTTTTAAGAGTGACACAGCGACAGGCAGAAACTGCCCTCATCAATAAAGGCCCGGGCACGAGAAAATACCAAGACGAAGGAAAAGAAAAAAGTTAAGGACAAGGCAGAGATGAGGTAATGTCACACAAAGGAAAACGACAGACAAAAAAAAAAACGGTCAAAGTACAGAGGACCCAGAGATATGGAGGACTAGGCTCTGAGATGACGATAGATCTGCTTTTTGAAGGATGAAAGGTCATAAGAATTAGGAAAGACAGAAGGAGGAAGAGAGTTCCAGAGTCTGGAGGTAGATGGGAAGAAACAGTCGCTGCACCGACCAATCCGCGAGCTACAAATCTCCGCACAGTACCTATGAGATGAGGCCGCTTAACCCCCCCCCCCAAGATGCTTTCTCAAGTCTAAAACCTAGTTATGTTTTCTCAGTTATTTTGCTATATAAACGACTACAACATACATAAACCATTTTTCCCCTTTAGTCGACTTTTACGACACGCAGGGGTACACGGAGGAAGTAATCTAGCCCCAAATTCAGGTGGGATTTGCTATATAAAGCCGGTGTTAGTTTCGTAAACGGACTACTTCACCACAAGTAATCTACTGTACTCTAACCTTACCTAACCATACTAACCTAACCTAACCTTATCAGGCTAGGTTAGTTTACAATAGACTTTTGAATATTTTCATTAGAACGTTATTTTAAGGCAACGCCAGTAAAAAAATACATACATACATATATATATATATATATATATATATATATATATATATATATATATATATATATATATATATATATATATATATATATAATATTTAATCTATTTAACATTGCGATATTACTATTTTCTTTTTTTGGTGGGATTCAATACGAAACTGGTGCATTTTAAGAGCGAAATTATGAGAAAATAAATGTTCTTGTCATTAATAATAATAATAATAATAATAATAATAATAATAATAATAATAATAATAATAATAATAATAATAATAATAAGTTAAAATAATAATAATAAGTTAAAATAATAATAACAAATAATATTTTATCATTAATATTAAACAGAGATACTATTGTATGTTAATTATCTACCTTCACATATATAATATAAAATTTATGTAGTTAAGAAAAACAAAACATAATGACAACTTCTTCTGCACTTATTATACATGAATACAAAACACAGGTTTGCGAACACGTTAAATGACACAATGAACTATTTCTACACAACTACCTCGTCGCACAACTAGGAACTGACTGCAATTTACATCAGGAATGAACACATATATTATCAGCTGCTGCTAGAGTAAGAAAAAGTTGCCATATAGGCAATAATTCATCTATTTATATTTACCTATTGAAGCTCATAATCGCATTAATGTTTTCGCTGTTAAGTAAATGCAAGGTAAGGTTTCTCTTGAACACCCAAAATCTATAAAACTACATATGAGTTTCGTAAAACAATGAAATTAAATTCTACCAACAGAAATGTGGTTACCTACATTCGCAGCCAATCAGATATGAGCATATCGGTGACGTCATCCCCTCCCTAATTTCTCTAGCATACGTGAGTTCGTTCATACATTAATTGCAATTTTCTTTGGGAAAATCCTATGACTGCGAATAAGAATTATTTTTTTAGCCTTATCTACAAAATAGAAAAAGAAAAATATAAAGAATATAGAAAAAATATAGACCATAGGAAAAATTTGACTTCTTTTCATAGAGTTAGAAGAAATTCCAAATTAACAACTGTCGATCAATTCCCGTTATTTAATTAGCGTGGTTACAGACACACGGATGGATGCGGTTTTACGTCACGAACTCCGTTTTCTACTAAGGGCTAGGACGGTTGCCTTCTTGCTAAGGACTTTTTTTGACAGACACACAGTAAGATGAATTACCGTTTTCTTATGAAGAACGTATACATACATACATACATACATGCTAGTACATAAATACAAAAGCATTACTTCCGAAATTTTTCTACATTTCTTATTAAAATACGAGTATAAAATTTCTCTCTCTCTCTCTCTCTCTCTCTCTCTCTCTCTCTCTCTCTCTCTCTCTCTCTCTCTCTCTCTCTCTCTCTCTCTCTCTCTCTCTATATATATATATATATATATATATATATATATATATATATATATATATATATATATATATATATATACATACATATATATAATGGAGCCGGTGGAAGCTATAAATTTTTAGCATTAATTTTTGCTATCCCTTTCAACGTGTGGGTTAATCTTTGTATTACCACCTTCGTGTAGTGAAGACTAAACACACACACACACACACAATATATATATATATATATATATATATATATATATATATATATATATATATATATATATATATATATATTTATATATATATATATAATGAGAGAGAGAGAGAGAGAGAGAGAGAGAGAGAGAGAGAGAGAGAGAGAGAGAGAGAGAGAGAGAGAGAGAGAGAGAGAGAGAGAGTTTGTTTCTACGAATCAATCCAATCTGACCACAGTCAAAGAGGTTACTCCAACAGGCAAAGTATTTCCTTTTATCATATAATTATAAAACGTTCGTAAAGAGTCTTTTCCTATTTCATTATTTTTATTTCAGAGAACACTGAACTCAGAAAGTGACACATCCGGAATTAAGCCCATGGCTGGGCGCTAGGAAGGGCATCCAACCTTAAGGGGGGTTTACACTGTCAAACGGTTCGTCGAACGCGGTTCGACAGACAAGTGTTTAAAGTGATGTTCGAACGTGTGAACAGGGTATTTGGTTGTCGAACACGGAACGTGTTCGACAACCAAATACCGCCTTCACACGTTCGAACATCACTTCAAACACTTGTCTGTCGAACCGCGTTCGACGAACCGTTTGACCGTGTAAACCCCCCTTTACTTCCCCAGCTCCAACCTGACTGTGTCTACCCTATTCGAATGGGGATAAACTGCCACATGAAACGACAAACAAGAAAACTTTATTATTATTATTATTATTATTATTTTTATTATTATTATTATTATTATTATTATTATTATTATTATTATTATTATCGTTATGATTATTATTATTATTATTATTATTATTATTATTATTTTATTATTATTATTATTTTATTATTATTATTATTATTATTATTATATTATTATTATTATTATTATTATTATTATTATTATTATTATTATTATCGTTATGATTATTATTATTATTATTATTATTATTATTATTATTATTATTATTATTATTATTATTATTATTATTATTGCCGTTGTTGTTAAATAGTGATAGCAATAGTAGTAGTAGTAGTAGTAATTGTAGCAGCAGCAAAGTAGTAGTAGTAGTAGTAGATGTAGCAACCTCATTTTTCTTGTCATAATAGCAAGAGTAGGTAAAGACGTCCTGTTAACAACTACACACAGTTGCATTTAATCCGAAAATTTCTCCATCTCTTTCTTCATCTCCTCCTCCTCCTCCTTCCTTATAAACATTTTCAGCCGAATCCAATCACATCATGATTTGGTTGAACCTGATCTCGGAAGAGATAACAAGACATACCCTTGTTTACATCACCCAAGGAAATCAGTTACCACATCCTGCAGAGTGCTAGACCAGAGTGCCATCATTATCATAATTCTCTCTCTCTCTCTCTCTCTCTCTCTCTCTCTCTCTCTCTCTCTCTCTCTCTCTCTCTCTCTCTCTCTCTCTCTCTATCTATCTATCCATTCATCCATCCATCCATCATCCATTCATCATCCATCTATCTATCTATCTATCTATCTATCTATCTATCTATCTATCTATCTATCTATCTATCTATCTATCTATCTATCTACCTATCTAACTATCTACCTATCTATCTATCTATCTATCTATCTATCTATCTATCTATCTATCTATTTGTCAAAGTGTCTAAAACAATATTAGTTTCCCTATCCTTATAGCCATATATCCGAGTCTATTTATTTATTATATTGCTTAGGATAAGTTAATTTAGGCTAGGATAGGTTAGGTTAACCTGCACTTCAACCCAATCCTATCTTAAACAACCAAAGACATCAGGTGCCTAGTTTGGGATTAATCCACACACACACACACACACACACACACACACACACACACACACACACACACACACACACACACACACACACACACGAGGAGGTAGTTAATGCTATCTCAATCCATAGTTTTAAGGACAGGTATGATAAGTATGACTAAGTATAAAATGGAACCGATCAGGAGACGGGAAGATACGAGCTTTGGGCTCTTTCCCGTAAACACAATTAGGTAATCACAATTAGGTAATCACACACACACACACACACACACACACACATATATATATATATATATATATATATATATATATATATATATATATATATATATATATATATATATATATATATATATATATCTAACAAACAGTTCTTTTGATGAGAGAGAGAGAGAGAGAGAGAGAGAGAGAGAGAGAGAGAGAGAGAGAGAGAGAGAGAGAGAGAGAGAGAGAGAGAGAGAGAGAGAGAGAGAGAGAGAGAGAGAGAGAGAGAAATGTTCAACTGTTCTCATTAATTCTTGCCATAATTCCACCGGTTATTTGGTATCTTCCCCACATATGCATAGATGTGATTACCCAATTGTGATTACCTAATTGTGTTTACGGGAAAGAGCCCAAAGCTCGTATCTTCCCGTCTCCTCATCGCTTCCATTTTATACTTAGTCATACTTATCATACCTGTCGTTAAAAGTATGGACTGACATAGCATTAACTACCTCCTCGCTTAGCGAATTCCAATTATCAACTACTCTTACACTGAAAATGTATTTCCTTACATCCTGCAAAGAAGTTTTCTTACGAAGCTTCAAACTATGACCTCTAGTTCTAGAGCCAGCCATATCAAAATATCGATCCCTATCCACTCTATCATAACTATGAAGGAATTGCGTGTGTGTGTGTGTATACACACACACACACACACACATATATATATATATACATACATATATATATATATATATATATATATATATATATATATATATATATATATATATATATATATATATATATATATATCACCTGCCCGATTCTCTGTTCTGCTTCTCGAGACCAACCGAATATATAGATACTGTTGCACTATAGACCAACATATTTAGTTGTGGAATCGCCTGATGAACCGCCATAACAGGGGCTAATACACAAAATGATGCGAGATGAAACCGTGGGTACGGCTATCGAGCACCACGACAGAAAGAACTGAACACCTTACGCTGTGGATGAACCAAGAAATGCTTGGGGGAGGGGGAAAATTGTACTGCCTATTTTTCTCCTAAGTGCTAAAATTGGTAATTTAGGGAATATTGGCTTTCTACTGAATGAGTATGTTTTGACTAGGCCACACACCATACAAGTGGGATTACTTTATTTGTGTGTGTGTGTGTGTGTGTGTGTGTGTGTGTACGTGTGTGTATGTATGTATGTATGTATGTATGTATGTATGTATGTATGTATGTATGTATGTATGTATGTATGTATGTATGTATGTATGCACTGCACAAGCAATGTCACTGATCTTTCCTACTTTCCAAGTGGCTTGAACGCCATCTTGAGAGGTTGACCTCGAAAGTTTAGTGCCAGGCACTATAACCATGAAACTATCAGCATAAATCTTATTTCATAATTAAAGGAATTTCCTTAAGTGAACAATTTCACTTAAAAAAACACTTAAAGATGTTTAAGTGTGAATATCCCGGATACAGAAAATGAGGCGAAAAAATAAATTATAAATATATATTTAAAGTATACATAGCACATCCGTGTTTGTGAAAGAATATGATCCCAGCAAAACAATGTATGACATATTCATATATAATGCACCATGCTATATATGAGTACTATGTAGTCACCGTGGCTCAAGCGGTAGCGTCCGCGACTCTGAGGCGTCAGGTCGAGGGTTCGCGCCCCGTCACGGTCTGAGGTTAGCAAGGACATGCACTCAAGGTAAGGATTACATCTGCCAAAACAAGTCCTTCGCAAGAAAGAAACCGTCCTAGCCCTTGGTAGGAAAGGGAGTCCGTGACGTAAAACCGGAATTAGCTATATAAAAGTACTATATATATGAGTACTTAAGTGTGAATTTCAACAACGTAGTACCAAATGTAAGAAATTACAAAGATAAGACATTGCAAAGATGAAAAAATTACTAAAAGAATAAGAAAAATGTACATATCACACCAAATGAAAAGAGAATAGTCATTTTAGAGGTATTTATTATTATTATTATTATTATTATTATTATTATTATTATTATTATTATTATTATTATTATTATTATTATTATTATTATTATTATCATTATTATCATTTCTATAACTACTACTACTACTACTACTACTACTACTACTACTACTACTACTACTACTACTACTACTATTTTCTAAGGATTATAAATGATGTGCCAAAGCTACCATCAGAGAGCGTGACAACATTTAATTTATTTTATTTACTAATTTATTTTTATTTCGGGAATACCCTTCAGTACTGTGGATACCGGATATATACCTATCGACCAAAACATGGGTAATACTATTAACAGTTACTCAGGTGTGTCCAAGGCGTGGGTTTAGGGAGCATCTTCCCAGGACTGGACCAACAGGGTGTAATTACCTAATGTAATTACCTAATTGTGCTTACGGGAAAGAGCCCTATTTTCGTAACTCCCCCGTCTCCTGGTCTGTTCCATTTTGTACTTAGTGATACTTATCATACTTGTCCTTAAAACTATGGACTGAGTTAGCATTCACTACCTCCTCGCTTAGCGAATTCGAATCATCAACTACTTACACTAAAAAAGTACTTCCTTATATCCTGCAAATAAGTTTTCTTGCGGAGCTTCAAACTATAACCTCTAGTTCTAGTGCCAGCCATATTAAAATATCGATCCCTATCCACTCTGTCATAACCTTGAAGAAATTTAAAAACCGCCACAATATCCCCCCTCATTCCTCTAGCTTCAAGTGATGGCAAGTCTACTTCCCTCAACCTCTTCTCATACCTGAGATTGCGTTTTTCTGGCACCAATTTCGTGGCATGCTTCTGTGTGTGTGTGTGTGTGTGTGTGTGTGTGTGTGTGTGTAGAGAGAGAGAGAGAGAGAGAGAGAGAGAGAGAGAGAGAGAGAGAGAGAGAGAGAGAGAGAGAGAGAGAGAGAGAGAGAGAGAGAGAGAGAGAGAGAGAGAGAGAGAGAGAGAGAATGTTTCCCAAGGTTTTTAAATATTTGAATAATCTAAAATAATAAATGAATAAATATATATATATTAGTATACAAATAAATAAATAAATAAATACATTAAGTCATACATAAATACATTAGTTTATAAATATACTGTATAAGTAAATAAATAAATAAGTAATAACATTGGTATGCAAAATAAAAATTAAATAATTAATAAATAAAGATTATTAATCATGGGCACTATGAATCATGGAGCAAAGATTGAGAAAAATGTGCACATGAGTGCCTACATTTCAATGCGTATCTGGATCTCTCGCTCTAAAAATAAAAAAGTCGAGTCATTCCCGTCAGAAATAACTTATATTCTTGAGGTGGTAACACTGAAATGATTGAAAGCAGAATAAGAGGAAGGGAATGGGGAGGGGGCAAGAATTCTTCCTCAGTGTTCCCATGCGTACCGTAAGTGTCGACAAAATGGGGCGGAGCGAGGGATAAGGACTCCTTTCCTGACTATTTTCTTTCCGTAAAGAGTAAGGTTTTTGTGTTGTCTCATCCACGTCCTTATAAGGGGGAATTAGCTCTTGTATACCGACAGAACTCGGTAGGTATAGCGCCTGGCAACTGCTTTAAAGGTCCAGAGTTCAACTCTCGAATGTTCCTCTTAACCTGTGATTCCCAAAATCGTGGTCACGACCCAAAGGAAAATCGCAAGGATACTCCTAAAGCTTGCTAAAGTAATAAGAAAAATAACGGAGTAAGCAACATTAAAATTAGAAATCCTAAAATTTTCCCGCTCTGAGGGTCACCCGGGGAAAAAAAAAATCTGTGTACAGGATCGCGAACAAATGTTTGTGAAACACAGCCTAAAACTTCTTGTCGTAAGAGCCACTTATGGTTACTGATTACTCATATATATTCTCTCAACAAATCCAGAGAGTACTCCATTAGATATGCGAAGCTAATGATGGAACAGTACCTCCAAAAGCTCGGGTTTAGATAAGGACAGAAAAAACAGTGATCAAATCTAACCTTGAAGCAAAGAAAATGCAAATAGCGTAACAGAGTACGAAGCCTATATATATATATCTCGGTTCGATTGTAATAGTTTAATAGTTTTGTCAACCCCGTTAGTTTCAAAGACACGAGGATTCGGGCTTAGTAAGTATGTATATATATATATATATATATATATATATATATATATATATATATATATATATATATATATATATATATATCCTATTTCACCCCGACTGGGACTCGAAAGTAGGATACATAATTACTGTGCCAAGGCGTTTATTTGATTATATATCCATCTATCTATCTATCTATCTATCTATCTATATATATACATATATATATATATATATATATATATATATATATATATATATATATATATATATACTATATATATATATATATATATATATATATATATATATATATATATATATATATATATATATATATATATACACACACACACGAGAGAGAGAGAGAGAGAGAGAGAGAGAGAGAGAGAGAGAGAGAGAGAGAGGAGAGAGAGAGAGAGAGAGAGAGAGAGAGAGAGAGAGAGAGAGAGAGAGAGAGAATAGTTTCCCTTTTTGAACACAAAACACAAAACACATAACATACACACTTTTCACATGAATAAAAAATATGTAATTCAACATTAAATGCGAAAATAAAGATAGCAAAAATTTATACGTTATAAAAAAAAATTATATACACTCCTACTACAAACGCATTAACATTCGCTAAAAATAGCCCAAATAAGCAAGAAATCCTCTTCAATGGCGGCATTAACTGATTTAAATGACTCTCAGGCCAGTACAATGTTAAAGAAATTTACTTAAAGGGAAGGCAGTGCTTAATATAATTGCGTGCTTTAAGAAAGTTTCGTTATCATTATTATAATTATTATTATCATTCCCGCTGTGGAAGAGGGGCTAGAATACTTCCTCCGTGTTCCCCTGTGTTTCATATGAGTCAGAGTATTTTGCTCTGACTCAGCCACTCCCCTTATAAGGAGAAAAATGGATCATGTATATAGATAGATAGATAGATAGATATATAGATAGATAGATAGATAGATAAATTATTATTATTACCATTATCCTTTTATTATTATTATTTTATAAATATTATTATTATTATTATTATTATTATTATTATTATTATTATTATTATTATTATTAATAGTAATATTATTATTATCATCATCATCATCATCATTATTATTATTATGGAAAACGAAATAAAAAAAGAATTTGAAACTATACTAATTACAAGATCCATATTGAGAAATCATCTACGAACGAAATAAATAGTAAACAAAACATAAAGAAAATATGTAAACGAAATAAAAATTAAAATATTACAAAAATATTATTTAGAAATGAAAAAAAGGATAAATCTGGACTTAAGAAAGAAATTAATATAATACGATAATCAGAGATAAATAAGAAAACACGAAATAAACAAACATACGAAAGAAATCACCGTGACAAAACGGTAGCGTCCGCGACTTTGAGGTGTCAGGTCGAGGATTCGCACATCGCCACGCTGTGAGGTTAGTAAGGGCATGCACTCAAGGTGACGATTACATCTGACAAAACAAGTCCTTCGCAAGAAGGCAAACCGTCTTAGCCCTTGGTAGAAAAGGGAGTCCGTAACGTAGAATCCCAATCGTTTTTTTTTTACGTAATCTCCGTTGCAAAATGG
>JAXCGZ010015278.1:80000-90000 GCA_037179515.1 Halocaridina rubra | reverse complement strand
TTCCTCCTTTTCCTTCAACTAGGTGTTTTCTTGTGCCCGGGGGTTTATTGATTAGAGCAGTTTTTGCCTGTCCCGGTGACACTCATGTGTGAATGAGAGAGAGAGAGAGAGAGAGAGAGAGAGAGAGAGAGAGAGAGAGAGAGAGAGAGAGAGAGAGAGAGAGAGAGAGAGAGAGAGAGAGAGAGAGAGAGAGAGAGAGAGAGAGAGAGAGAGAGAGAGAATTCGATTTATCAACAGCAAAAGCAGTAATTTACTAAATAAACCTCAAATACCAACGTACAAAATATACGATGCCAAGCTGGTTACGGGCATTTTCCCAGATGACATCACCAATCAATCATCAGTTATGATAAATAATGATCCATTAGCATCGATTAAGTAAATGTCAAGAGAATAATAATTGATGATCATTGAATAATGAATAAAATGGTGAACTCATTTACTGACACATCATGTGAATAAATGAGTAACCCATTCCGTTCTTATATCCCCTTCAGAATACCATGAGTCAAACAATTACGATGCCAAGTCATACACACACTAGATACCAGACATGGCACTGCATGGCACTAGTACTGCACAGGTTTATACCTGGAATGTCCGGCAGTAATGAATATGTAGCTATCACTATGGGTTATTTTACTCTAAACAAATAAAAACAATAAACACACACATTTATTAATATATATATATATATATATATATATATATATATATATATATATATATATATATATATATATATATATATATATATATATATATATATATATATATATATATATATTAAGGAAGCCCATCAGTGAAACAACACATACAAAATAACGCTATAAGTCGGGTCCTAACTGGACCACTTCTCATGCACATGACATTATTTTCTGTGTTGTTTCACACTTAATGGTGTATGCTAACAGCTTGTACTTATATATATATATATATATATATATATATATATATATATATATATATATATATATATACATACATACATACACACACACACAAGTAGATAGATACGTAACGTATTAGAATAGCATCAGAGAGAAGTGCGTAATTTGCACAAGTGTCAACACACTATGCCTCAAATATCCTCACTGAAGAGTGTATAGTTTGGGAAGAAAACTTCCACCCTCGTCCTCCATGAGTGTCAAAGTAAGCGAAGACAGAAATCCACCATTGTATTCACTGACTGTTGGGAGAACCGAATAAAATAGGATATTTCTTGTGGTGGTATTCATTCACTTCTAAAAATCCACTCCCAGGTAGACTTTTTAGCCTGTCAGTGGGTTCAATCCGACAACTGATCCTTATGTAAATGGCAAAGGAATTAATACCGGATACCCATCCTAGAATCCCAGAGAAATCTCGATAACGGGTCCACTATTGTGGGTTCTCATTTAATTTCTAAACCAGTCATCATCTCCTTTCAAAAAAACGACTATATACTATATCTTAGCTTTCCTACATGCGTTAAAATGGCTATATTAAACACTTTACTCATAATAAGCCTTTCCCAATTCAAACTAAAAACTATGTATTGGATGTCAACTCAACAGATGAAGCGAGTACTCCTTCTGATATGCGAGTCCATAGTGGATGGATGGATTCGGTTTTACGTCACGAACTCCCTTTTCTTCTAAGGGCTAGGACGGTTGCCTTCTTACGAAGGACTTGTTTTGGCAGATGTAATCGTTACCCTGAGTGTATGCCCTTACTAACCGGGAGGTTTCCAAATGGGCAGGAACGATTCTTAAAGTAATGTAGATATAGATATTTTTAGATTCATATATTCCATATAATAAAAATATATCATTTAGTATTATCATTGTTGTCGATCTTACATATAGTGGTGTGTGTGTGTGTGTGTGTGAGAGAGAGAGAGAGAGAGAGAGAGAGAGAGAGAGAGAGAGAGAGAGGAGAGAGAGAGAGAGAGAGAGAGAGAGAATGATAATCATTCTTCAGATCACAGCTCGTTCTTTCTGTCAATTATTCTATTATTTTTTTAGAGGCACCGTCTCTCTTAAAAAAAAAAAAAAAAAAAGGGGGGGTATAAAACCCACAAAGATTCTGCAACCTGTTAAAAAAAAATAAAGATGCTTAAACATCTGAATCGTTCGAAACATAATATTCCTAAAGTCTTTTACCTATTGACACAAAACGCACTTGCATGCCAGGCATTCCAGTGTCATTACACACAGATTTCCTTGTACAGTACAGTATATTATTCTCAACGGTTCTCGTCTTAAACCTGACCATTTCCAGCAAACACGTCCGGCACAACGACAGCTGAGTTATTTGTTGAAGTTTTCCTTTTTTTATTTTTTTTTATTTATTTATTTTTTTAAGAGAACTGCCTTTGATTGCACTCTTCAACATGGGAAGATAAAACATTAAAATCACAGTAATATAGATAAGGAAATCATTGTTCCCCATCTATTGTTTAATTTATCGAAACTCACTGATAAGTTTCTTAAGTTAAACTAAGATCAGACATGTTTAGAAAATGTCTGTTACATCAAAAGTAAGTAAGCCAGTTTAAATATGCATCTAGTCCGAAAAACATTATGTGTGGTGTTCCAAAGGGATCGATACAAGGGCCCGATTTCTTAAACAGTGTAAACCTAGGATACCCTATTGTTAGTTAGCAAGACACGCAAATTTATTTCATAAACGCATGCGACGCGGTTCTGTGTATGGTAGTTATTGTAGCTGTTATTATTATTATTATTATTATTATTATTATTATTATTATTATTATTATTATTATTATTATTATTATCATCAACATTAACATTGTACATTGTATTCATTGTTTAATTTTCACCTTTATATATATATGCTGCAAAGCTTATAATTCTGCACAGGTGTCCTTGACTTCACTATTGTACTTATCTGCTTCTATACTTTTTATTTTGTATCACTTAAAAGCATGATGAAGATTTTAAGACTAATTGCGAGATTTGTTTTTTTTTTACGAAGAGACCACTGAAGAAGAAGAAGAAGAAGAAGAAGAAGAAGAAGAAGAAGAAGAAGAAGATGGTGTGTGTGTGTGTGTGTGTGTGCATATATATATATATATATATATATATATATATATATTATATATATATATATATATATATATATATATTATATATATATATATATCTTAAAGATCTGCCAAGAAAATATAACAATAAAAACCTTGAGATAATATTGGCAGTTGTTATATGTCATTGAATTAGGTTAAAACAAAATATGTCCAGTAAAGAAATTACAAAAAATTATGAATACTTCAAAGGTTTCTATTCTGTTTAATGCGGCTTAGACACACCCATATTTGGGTTTTCTTTGTATTTTATATGTATGTATGTATGTATGTATGTATGTATGTATGTATGTATGTATGTATGTATGTATGTATGTATGTATGTATGTATGTATGTATGTATGTATCCACGGTTGAATGCATGAATGTATGTATGCATGTATGTACGTAAGTTCGAAGGTATAAACAAAGGTAGGAAAATGAGTAGGAAATTATATAAGAACGTGTATGTGTATGCATGTATGTAAGCATGTATGTATGTAGGTAAGTACGAAGGAATGAACGAAGGTAGGAAAATAATCAGATATATATATATATATATATATATATATATATATATATATATATATATATATATATATATATATATATATGTATGTATGTATGTATGTATGTATGTATGTATGTATGTATGTATGTATGTATGTATGTATGTATGTATGCATGTATGTATCCGGGAAGATATGTATGTATCCATTTATGTATAGTATGTAAACAGGATATGTTTGTATGTTGAGATCTACAAAGAAATTGGTTGGAAAGTACATTGACAGAAGCATAATGTGTGTGTGTGTGTGTGTATGTGTGTGTGTCCAGCAATATAGTAGCTCATAGTATTAAAGGTTTCTCCCGGACGTACAAATGCAATATATAAGACACTTAGAAATCTGTTGTTTTCAAATATATTTCCAGTAATTCTGTTTTCTATTTATCCTTGATTTCCTTTTGTCTGTTTTTATATATCAGTATTTTGATTATTTTTCTCTGTTTTTCACCATCTTCTTAATAACAACTTCGATTATTTTTCTCCGTTTTTCATATATCTGCTTGTATGTTGACTTTTTTTTTCCGTTTTTCCTAAGAGTGTCTGTCTGCCTTTATTTCTCTCCAATTTTCATGTCTATTGTGGGTTCGAGCCCTCCGCGGGGCATCTGGAGGAGCAACCAGCCCTCATCCCCCGGCTCCAATATGTTTGTGTCTACCTCCATTCGAATGGGAACTAATTGCGATATACAACGGTACACACACACACACACACACACACACACACACACACACACACACACACACACACACACACACACACACACACACACACACACACACAGAGGAAGAGATGGGAAAGTTCAAAAACTTGTTGCAAGAGGCAAGAAGGTTAAATGACGAAAGAAATGAAGAACAGAAGAAAAATTTTCGTTACAAAGTTCTTCCAGACAAAGGGGAGATAAAGAAGATAATGACAGAAGATCAGGGGATGGGGCCTCATTAAGATTGTTATACACAAATGCTGATGGATTAGCTGGTAAGGCAGTAGAATTAAAAGATAGGATTCACAACAGTAAGGCAGATGTAGTAGCAATTACAGAGACTAAGTTGAGTGAGGACATAAACAGTGTCACAGTTTTTCCTAAGGGCTTCAGAATACTAAGGGATAGCACTGCTCATAAGTGAAAGGATTCAAGTTGAAGAAATAAACTTGGCTATAGAAAGTGAGTTCAAGGAATTTCTTGTTGCTCGCATAAATACTGGGTCTGAGAGCATTATAATAACTGTTGTATACAACCCACCAAGGAACCAAAATAGGTTTGAAGTTTATGAGGAAAGTCATATAGGTACTATTGAAGTCATAAACTCAGTTGTTAACATGGCACGGGAAAAAAAATGTAGGATTTTGATTATGGGAGACTTTAATCATAAAGAGATAGATTGGATAAATCTTGACCCACACAGTGGTGAGGACTCATTCGGGGCAAGATTCCTAGATTGCGTACAAGGGAATTTCCTACACTAACATGTAATGGAACCAACAAGGGCCAGGGGTGGGGATGAGCCATCACTACTTGATCTAGTGTTCACAGATAATGTGTTGGATATTGAAAAAATTGAGTATGAACCACCAATTGGAAAGAGTGACCACTGTGTGTTGTTGATGGAGTATATCATTGAAGATATTCTTCCTGAGAGTAAAGGCACTGAGGACATGAGGAGGAACTATCCGAAAGGAGATTACATCAAAATGAATGAGCTTTTTGCAGTTATTGACTGGAGAACCTTATTTTACAACAAATCTGTACAAGAAATGTATGGCATCTTTTGTGAGAAATATGGGAAGATAGTAGATTGCTGCATACCTGTCACCAAAGTAGGTGTAATTCATGCCAGAGAGAAATGGTTCGATAATGGGTGTAAAAGAGCTAAGGAGTGGAGAGACAAATGCTGGAAAAGGTATAGGAGGAGAAAAAGCATAAATGCCTGGCAAACCTACAAAAGAGCAAGAAATGACTACCTAAGTAAAAGGAGAGAGGCAGAGAGAGACTATGAGAGGGACATCACCAGGAAGGCTAAAGAAAATCCCAAGCTTTTCCACAGCTTTATCAGAGGAAAACTGAAGGTAAAAGAACAGGTTTTAAGGCTAAAGTGAGCAGATGGAAGCATCACTGAGACAGATGAAGAGATCTGCAAAGAATTGAACAAGGAGTTTCAGTCAGCATTTACAGTAGAAAATACCCCACCCCCTCAGATTGCAGTGATAGAAGCTCAAGGGCTGGTATTAGAGAACATCAACCTTACAGCCACAGAGGTATGCAAAGCGCTGATGGATTTAGATGTTCATAAAGCTACAGGTCCTGATGACATATCCCCTCATGTGCTTAAAAAATGCGCAAACACAATATCAGTGGCACTAAGTATCATATTTAAGGAGTCACTGGAGTCGGGGGAGATTCCAAGATGCTGGAAACAAGCAAATGTGATACCTATCTTCAAAAAGGGAAGGAGGGATACGGCTCTGAACTATAGACCAGTTTCCTTGACCAGCTTAGTTTGCAAAGTTATGGAGAAACTACTAAGGAAACATATCTCTCTTCACTTGGAATCCTTCAACTTTTTGTCAGTGAGGCAACATGGCTTCAGAGAAGGTAGATCAACAGTAACAAACTTATTAGAATTTTATGATGAGGTAAGCCAAATCTTACAGGAAAGAGAGGGCTGGGCAGATTGCATATTCCTAGACTTCCAGAAATCGTTTGACACTGTTCCATATGGGAGACTTATTAGGAAGCTGCAATCAATGGCTAGAATAGGTGGAAATGTTTTGGAATGGATAAAAACTTACTTAGAAGGAAGGGAACAGAGGGTTAGAGTAAGACACTCAGTGTCTGAATGGAGAAGAGTTAGTAGTGGAGTTCCACAGGGTTCAGTTTTAGGGCCACCGTTGTTCCTTGTATATGTAAATGACCTACCAGAGTCTGTAAATTCATTCATGAATATGTTTGCAGATGATGCAAAGATTGTGAAGAAAGTAAAAAACGAGAACAATGGTAGAGAACTTCAGAAGGATCTAAATAATATGCATGAGTGGTCAGAAAAGTGGCTCATAAAATTCAGTACTTTAAAATGTAAGGTAATGAGAATGGGTACAAGTGCAAGAAGGCCCAAGCTTGACTACTCGGTGGCTGGAGTACAACTTCAAGAGACAGAAAATGAGAGAGATCTAGGAGTAAACATACTGGCAAATTTGTCTCCAGAAATACATATAAATGGCATAGTAAGGGCAGCATATGCATTCTTATCAAATGCAAGGGTAGCCTTGAGGCACATGGACAAGGAAATGTTCAGAAATATTTATGTAACCTATGTGAGGTCAAAACTCGAATATGCAGCCCCCTTTTGGAATCCGCACTTGAAAAAGCACATAGCTAAGCTTGAAAAAGTTCAAAGACATGCCACGAAACTGGTGCCAGAAATACGCAATCTCAGTTATGATGAGAGGCTGAGGGAATTAGACTTACCATCACTAGAAGCTAGAAGAGTGAGGGGGGATATGGTGACAGTCTTTAAATTCCTTCATGGTTATGATAGAGTGGATAGGGATCGATATTTTGATATGGCTGGCTGTAGAACTAGAGGTCATAGTTTGAAGCTTGGTAAGAAAACTTGTTTGCAGGATGTAAGGAAATACTTTTTCAGTGTAAGAGTAGTTGATAATTGGAATTGGCTAAGCGAGGAGGTAGTTAATGCTATCTCAATCCATAATTTTAAGGACAGGTATGATAAGTATCACTAAGTATAAAATGGAACCGATGAGGAGACGGGAAGATACGAGCTTTGGGCTCTTTCCCGTAAACACAATTAGGTAATCACACACACACACACACACACACACACACACACACACACACACACACACACTATATATATATATATATATATATATATATATATATATATATATATATATATATATATATATATATAGAGAGAGAGAGAGAGAGAGAGAGAGAGAGAGAGAGAGAGAGAGAGAGAGAGAGAGAGAGAGAGAGAGAGAGAGAGAGAGAGAGAGAGAGAGAGAGAGAGAAATCGTCCAAAAATAACATCATTGACGAGAGTTGATATCGTGGTGACGTCATAAGAAAACAATGACGCAACCGGATTCCTTGTCACATGTTGTCAAATAACACGAACAAGAGATGAAAAAGGAGCAAAGGAGGAAATAAAAAACCTAACTCAGAATGACTCTGGTGATATCAAAGACAGTAAAAATGTCACCGTTATTCATACGTATCAAAAAACCTATTTTTATTTTTCTTCATAAGTTTCTCTCATGGTACTTTTGAATGTGTGTTTTTTTTTTTAAAGGAATGAAAATAACGGAAGATGGGCAAAACGTGCTTTTAATGCTCCCCCCAAAATGGACCTTAGGATCTTTACTAATAAGGAAAGTTCCTCCTATTTCCTAGTGCTTGTTTTAAGGTCTATGTGGTCCTCTGGTATGATAACATATGACCCTTATTTCTAGAGCCACCTATATCAAAGTATGGGTCCCTAGCAACTCTATCAAAACCAAGACGATATCTCTAAAACCGTTACCATATCGGCCTCTCTTTCTTCCAGCTTCAAGTTGCGGTATGTCTACCTCCTTCAGCCACTCTTCAAATGAACATTATATTCTAAGAAAATAACCCAGAAAGGACGTACAAATATATAAACTTTTTGTCGATGATCATGACTAATTGCTTAATTCTGGACCTCAGAACTGTGAAACCTCTCTAATGAGTATAAGTACGTGGTTACGTCTCTCAGTAAGCTCAGTGGTGCTTTGAAAGTCACGCGAGGAATGTCACGCGACCCCCTCTCTCAATTGTTAAAGGATTTCATGTATTATTATTAGACACTGCACGTAGTCACCGTGGCTCAAGCGGTAGCGTCCGCGACTCTGAGGCGTCAGGTCGAGGGTTCGCGCCCCGTCACGGTCTGAGGTTAGCAAGGGTATGCACTCAGGGTAACGATTACATCTGCCAAAACAAGTCCTTCGCAAGAAGGCAACCGTCCTAGCCCTTGGTAGAAAAGGGAGTCCGTGACGTAACACCGGAACATTATTAGACACTGCACGTGCCTGAATAATTTAAATGTGGACACACAGGGTGCTTTCATCAAATCCTATGCATAATCCCCATTGCAAAAACAAAAAATCTGGATTTCTTTTATGTTCACCCTGTAGATTCAGTGATTCGTTAAACAAAGAAAAAATAAATCACAACAATTTAAATATTTTATGTAACCTCTTGAGGTATAATTTTATAGGTATATAATAAGCATTTATATATTAATTTGTACACATTTTTATGCTGAAGAATTTCATTCAAACATTAAATGAAAATTTTCTTTGTTGTGGTAAAATGCGCATAAAATATAAATTCTGTTATTGCAGTCATTATGAAATACATTTTCATAGGACAATACTTTTTGGTCTATAAATTCCAGTTTATAAATATCGCATGACAAATATCTAACTTTATGAAAATACATACATGCATATATATATATATATATATATATATATATATATATATATATATATATATATATATATATATATATATATATATATATATATATATATGTGTGTGTGTGTGTGTGTGTGTGTGTGCGCGCGTGTCTTTGTGTGTGTTATTGCCTGTGTGTGTGTGTGTGTGTGTGTGTGTGTGTGTGTGTGTGTGTGTGTGTGTGTGTGTGTGTGAAGATTTTATTTCACGAAAAACATGTGAATATTGTAAATGAGTGAATGGTTACGGCTACGAAAGGAAATTGAAATAATTCACTTAACCGAGCACCGAAATATTAACTGAAGTCGTGGTTTATTTGTAATTGATCCCATATTATCAATTATGCTTCGTTCAAGTTTGAAAAAAGTAATTTTGGAAATGACATAATAATCTCTTTATCGATAACTGATTTATTCTTACTTGAATATTTTTATAATATTATTAAGTATTTCCTTTTCTTTTATTATTGTTATTGTACCATTATTATTGTCATTTCATTATTACTATAATATTAGATTTATTAAAATATTACTGTTAGTATGTCTATTATTATTATTATTATTATTATTATTATTATTATTATTATTATTAGTTTTTTTTTTTTTGCTTCTTTGTTTTTATGTGATTATTGTTTATATCATTATATTTGTCCTAACTTAGCCATGACTATATATATATATATATATATATATATATATATATATATATATATATATATATATATATATATATATATATATATATATATATATCTGCAAAAACACAAAATTTATCATAATAATAATAATAATAATAATAATAATAATAATTATTATTATTATTATTATTATTATTATTATATTAATAATAATAATAATAATAATAAAAA
>JAXCGZ010015278.1:70000-75000 GCA_037179515.1 Halocaridina rubra | reverse complement strand
CAGACAATAGCTGTGCACCTTCAGATGAACATTCAGATATTACAGGCGTTTCATCCTCCCTCGAAAAGGAATTATTGAGTTCCACTGTTTCAGACTTGTCCTCTTTCTTTCCAGAAGTATGTTTGAATAAATAATCTTTGGTGAATGGACTAAGCCTACTCCTCCTCTTCTTTTTCTCCGATTCCTTATTTTCCAATTGGTCTTTTCTTGATTTAGCTTCATTCTGCTGGGAAAATATAGATCCAGCAAAATGTTTAATGGATTTGTGAATATTAGGTGCTGAAATTTTCTTTTTACGGTCAGGTTTCTTTGAATCACTTTCGACATCTTTTGTTGTGGAACTGCTGTCAACCTTAATTGAGTCATTTGTTACTATTTCACTTTCTTCACTTGGATGTATGACTAAATCTTGGTTTTGAATTTCTCTGACATAATTTATAATTTCTTTTTCTGGCCTTGTATCATCCTGGGCTAAAACTTTTTCAGAAACAGTTTCTGTATGTGACTCTGATGGTAAGCTATTATCACTAACATCTACATCGTTTTCAACTCTAGGAGGAGACTCATTCTCAACCATCTCAACATCTGGCTCATTAATTACTATGTGTGGGATTAGCTGCGGCAATGTTTGAGAAGGTATTTTTGAAGAATCAGATTGCAGTATTAGGCTCTCGTTGTTATCAGCAATATTCTGTTCTGCTTTACTTTTGTTATTGCCAAAAGTCATCTCATTTAATTCAACCGCAGGTTCGAAATCCACAGATCCACAGTTTATACCGTCCTCAGACTCGCGGGACTCCCTGTTACCAGAGGAATTTGTAAGAGCAAAGGGAGTTGATGCGATATATATGTCTGTATCTTTGTAAGAAGGACTCTGTGGATCTACTATGCGTTTCATTGAGAGCTTACCTCTAACTTGGAACACTCTTTTTAAGCTTTCTCTTCGTGCAGCATCATCAGTCTCTTGGTCACCTACTTCATTAATAGCAGCACCGTAATTTTTAAGGTATTCAACATATGATTCATCATCTGTCACTGTATTGAGCTTAATTTCATTTCTAGTGGCCCACTGCCCAGGGGTATCATCAAGGCTGTCAAGTCGTATTTCTGATTTACTTTTTGGCAGATCTACAGAAGTCTTTTCTTTTTGCATCTCAATCCACTTCTTCACCCGGACCTCCGTAGCCTCATCAAGACTCTTGACCCATTCACGAGCCTTTTGGGAGCCATTAGCCTCTTGTATATCTTGTTCTGGTAATTTCTTATTGTCATCTCCTTCATTTTTGTGTAAGGCATCTGAAGTCCTTTCATTCCTAGTAAGGAGGGTTGACACTTCTGACTCATTAGTTCTTTTAAGATTTTCATCTTGACCTGTCTTTACTAAAGATGATGAACTATCCTTTTCTTGCTGTAGAGCTGGCTCAGTGGCATCGTAATATGTACTAGGAGAACATTCATCATAGTCAAGACCAACGCATGTAAGATCTTCCTGACCACGCGTGAGCGTTCCACGGCAATCAAACCAAGTATCGCTGTAGTCTGCGCTGGGGCTTTGCCCATAGTGGTACCTCTCATCATCGCCATCGTCAGAATCTATATATTCAATATCATCATTAGGTGCCAAAAGTCCTGACCTGGAGGATGGTGGAGAGAGATCGGCTTTGCCCTCTTGGTCATGGACTGTAAGTACTATAGTTGGCTGAGATTCACCAGTAGCTTTAACAGGTTCATGAATCACTTTCCCATCAATCCGGTTTAAATTTTCTTCTTGGTCAGCCTTCCCAGTTCCTTCAGCCTTCAAAAGTTCCGCCTTTACCTCATCTGCGGCAGATTCTTCATCTTTGGGATTTACTCTGAAAGCAGAGAAAAACTTAAGATTAATATGGCATTTATAATTATTATTATTATTATTATTATTATTATTATTATTATTATTATTATTATTATTATTATTATTATGAAAGAAAAATTAACAACAGTTAGTGTTCCGAAAAAATGTCACTAAGATGGTGATCAATTTTTCCACTGAAGAAATTTTCTTCCGATGTTTTATATAATCTTGTACAATACAGACATCGGTATAAGAAATTACCCTCACCAGCATAACTTACTGCAGCTATGAAGACTGAATTAAAAGAAACCGAAAGCATAGTATGGTGTAATACAACAGAGTCTCATTTAATGTACTTAGGTTATTATCTTTAATAGCACTAAATACAATATTTCCAATTATTATTATTATTATTATTATTATTATTATTATTATTATTATTATTATTATTATTATTATTAAAGCTCCAGAAATAGCTTGTAAACATAAAATAACCAAACCAAATATCCTGAACTGCTGGAGTATTACGTAGTGGTAACTGAAATAAAAAAAAAAAGATCGTTCTTTATATTCTAAGTATTATATCAATACACACACACACACACACGCACACATACACACATACATACGTTCATGGTTATGATAGAGTGGATAGGGATCGATATTTTGATATGGCTGGCTCTAGAACTAGAGGTCATAGTTTGAAACTTCGTAAGAAAATTTCTTTGCAGGATGTAAGGAAATACTTTTTCAGCGTAAGAGTAGTTGATAATTGGAATTGGCTAAGCGAGGAGGTAGTTAATGCTATCTCAATCCATAGTTTTAAGGACAGGTATGATAAGTATCACTAAGTATAAAATGGAACCGATGAGGAGACGGGAAGATACGAGCTTTGGGCTCTTTCCCGTAAACACAATTAGGTAATCACAATTAGGTAATCACACACACACATAAATACTGGGTCAGAGAGCATTATAATAACTGTTGTATACAACCCACCAAGGAACCAAAATAGGCTTGAAATTTATGAGGAAAGTCATATAGGTACGATTGAAGTCATAAACTCAGTTGTTAACATGGCACGGGAGAAAAAATGTAGGATTTTGATTATGGGAGACTTTAATCATAAAGAGATAGATTGGATAAATCTTGACCCACACAGTGGTGAGGACTCATTTGGGGCAAGATTCCTAGATTGCGTACAAGGGAATTTCCTACACCAACATGTAATGGAACCAACAAGAGCCAGGGGTGGGGATGAGCCATCACTACTTGATCTAGTGTTCACAGATAATGTGTTGGATATTGAAAATATTGAGTATGAACCACCAATTGGAAAGAGTGACCACTGTGTGTTGTTGATGGAGTATATCATTGAAGACATTCTTCCTGAGAGTAGAGGCACTGAGGACATGAGGAGGAACTATCCGAAAGGAGATTACATCAAAATGAATGAGCTTTTTGCAGTTATTGACTGGAGAACCTTATTTTACAACAAATCTGTACAAGAAATGTATGACATCTTTTGTGAGAAATATGGGAAGATAGTAGATTGCTGCATACCTGTCACCAAAGTAGGTGTAATTCATGCCAGAGAGAAATGGTTCGATAATGGGTGTAAAAGAGCTAAGGAGTGGAGAGACAAATGCTGGAAAAGGTATAGGAGGAGAAAAAACATAAATGCCTGGCAAACCTACAAAAGAGCAAGAAATGACTACCTAAGTAAAAGGAGAGAGGCAGAGAGAGATTATGAGAGGGACATCACCAGGAAGGCTAAAGAAAATCCCAAGCTTTTCCACAGCTTTATCAGAGGAAAACTGAAGGTAAAAGAACAGGTTTTAAGGCTAAAGAGAGCGGATGGAAGCATCACTGAGACGGACGAAGAGATCTGCAAAGAATTGAACAAGAAGTTTCAGTCAGTATTTACAGTAGAAAATACCCCACCCCCTCAGATTGCAGTGATAGAAGCTCAAGGGCCGGTATTAGAGAACATCAACCTTACAGCCACAGAGGTATGCAAAGCGCTGATGGATTTAGATGTTCATAAAGCTACAGGTCCTGATGACATATCCCCTCATGTGCTTAAAAATGCGCAAACACAATATCAGTGGCACTAAGTATCATATTTAAGGAGTCACTGGAGTCGGGGGAGATTCCAAGATGCTGGAAACAAGCAAATGTGATACCTATCTTCAAAAAGGGAAGGAGGGATACGGCTCTGAACTATAGACCAGTTTCCTTGACCAGCATAGTTTGCAAAGTTATGGAGAAACTACTAAGGAAACATATCTCTCTTCACTTGGAATCCTTCAACTTTTTGTCAGTGAGGCAACATGGCTTCAGAGAAGGAAGATCAACAGTAACAAACTTATTAGAATTTTATGATGAGGTAAGCCAAATCTTACAGGAAAGAGAGGGCTGGGCAGATTGCATATTCCTAGACTTCCAGAAAGCGTTTGACACTGTTCCACATGGGAGACTTATTAGGAAGCTGCAATCAATGGCTAGAATAGGTGGAAATGTCTTGGAATGGATAAAAACTTACTTAGAAGGAAGGGAACAGAGGGTTAGAGTAAGACACTCAGTGTCTGAATGGAGAAGAGTTAGTAGTGGAGTTCCACAGGGTTCAGTTTTAGGGCCACTTTTGTTCCTTGTATATGTAAATGACCTACCAGAGTCTGTAAATTCATTCATGAATATGTTTGCAGATGATGCAAAGATTGTGAAGAAAGTAAAAAACGAGAACAATGGTAGAGAACTTCAGGAGGATCTAAATAATCTGCATGAGTGGTCAGAAAAGTGGCTAATGAAATTCAATACCTCAAAATGTAAGGTAATGAGAATGGGTACAAGTGCAAGAAGGCCCAAGCTTGACTACTCGGTGGCTGGAGTACAACTTCAAGAGACAGAAAATGAGAGAGATCTAGGAGTAAACATACTGGCAGATTTGTCTCCAGAAATACATATAAATGGCGTAGTAAGGGCAGCATATGCATTCTTATCAAATGTAAGGGTAGCCTTCAGGCACATGGACAAGGAAATGTTCAGAAATATTTATGTAACCTATGTGAGGCCAAAACTCGAATATGCAGCCCCCTTTTGGAATCCGCACTTGAAAAAGCACATAGCTAAGCTTGAAAAAGTTCAAAGACATGCCACGAAACTGGTG
>JAXCGZ010015278.1:57500-62500 GCA_037179515.1 Halocaridina rubra | reverse complement strand
AGCTCTCATTGAAAAAAAAACCCCACGGAATTCCTATGTTGAATAAATAATTAACAAATATACCCATTTCTAGACGAGAAAAACAGAATAATATAGTTTTTTTTTTAGTTTATTCAGATAACTGTACATGGGGACATGTGCACATGGGCACTCCCAGAGATATTGCAGTTGACAAACATTACAATCTATTTGGTTATGTATAAATAATAGAATTTGCAATTAAATTTAAATATCATAACAAGTAATTAATAATAATATATAGTGTAATAAGTGATTGATGGCAGAAGAGCACTCTGCGATTATTAATTAAGAGTAATATTATTATGGTTTGCATGTATTAACAGCAGATGAGCACTCTGCGATTATTAATTAAGAGCAATATTTATAACAATACTTTCAAAGGCCCTTGTTGAGTGCCATCATCTAAGTTAAATTTCCACTTTTCCACACTACCACTGCAGACAATTTGAAGCAGATATAGAATAACACGTTGCAGGTTAGAGTAATAAGTAGGTACATATACATATGCATATAGTCATTTATATATGCTGATAAATATGAATACGTCTTTATGCACTGATTGTCTTCCGCATACTTCACATGAGGGGAAATGGGAAAGAGGGGAAAATAGGTCGGGGGGGGGGGAGAAGTATTTACTAGGGAAAAGTGACTTCAATTTACTAAGTTGGTAGAAGTCAGTTTTAATTTATTATAAATATTATGATCACACCTGACAGCTTATATTACTATTAATAATTACTTTAATTTACAATCATTGTTTGTTCCGGTTTTACGTCACGGACACCCTTTTCTACCAAGGGCTAGGACGGTTGCCTTCTGGCGAAGGACTTGCTTTGGCAGATGTAATCGTTACCCTGAGTGCATGCCCTTGCTAACCTCAGACCGTGACGGGGCGCGAACCCTCGACCTGAATCCTCAGAGTCGCGGACGCCAACGCTTGAGCCACGGTGACTTCTAAAAAAGTTACTTTAATTTACTAAATTGTTAAAAGTCAGTTTTATATCTACCTTGGCTGTTTCCCCCTTTAATTGGGGGGTAGCCGACATCAAAGAAAGACCGTGACAGGGCGCGAACCCTCGACCTGAATCCTCAGAGTCGCGGACGCTAACGCTTGAGCCACGGTGACTTCTAAAAAAGTTACTTTAATTTACTAAATTGTTAAAAGTCAGTTTTAATTTATTATAAATATTATGATTACATCTGACAGTTTATATTACCATTGATAATTAATTTACAATCATTATTGATATTAAAAGTAATGCCAACTATCATACCAGGTTGACTGATTGCTTCCTTTTTACGTCACGGACTCCCTTTTCTACCAAGGGCTAGGACGGTTGATATCTTGCGAAGGATTTCTTTTGGCAGATGTAATCGCTACCCTGAGTGCATGCCCTTGCTAACCTCAGATCGTGACGTAGCGCGAACCCTCGACCGGACGCCTCAGAGTCGCGGACGCTACCGCTTGAGCCACGGTGACTACTAAAAAAGTTACTTTAATTTACTAAATTGTTGAAAATCAGTTTTAATTTATTATAAATATTATGATTACATCTGACAGGTTATATTACTATTAATAATTACCTTAAGTTACAATCATTATTGATATTAAAAGTGAAGCCAACTGTCATAACAGGTCATAAAGAAGCTCAGGGAACTTAGGCAATGTTAGGTTTGGTCAGTACTTATATACATGTAGTAGGTTGGCCCATGGAACAGCTGCCCGTTGCGATACTACAGCTGAAGGATTTTTAAAACTTGAATAGGACTGTCCAGGACAGTTCGATATTAAGTCTTCCTTCAGTTACGGTTATATTTTATGCCTACATCAACACGGAATATTCTTGGATATTCGTTACACTTCTTATTATCCCTTCACTTCTGACAAGTCATTACACTCTCCATATCTGTTACTTTTTACTTAATGTATTCTTCGTGTCCAGGGTCGGTGGGGGCTGTTTTATTTTATATTATTTTTTGGCCCATCCTGGTGTCACAATCACGAGTGAGGTTGGGGAATCTGTAATATAAACATAGTGGCATTCAGATAGAATGCGTTCATTCCTAAGTATAGCAGATATAAGCCATAAGGTTGGATTCCTTTTAACCTTCTGTGGTGTAGTAAGTCCTAGGTTCAAGTCCCGGTCGGGGTAAAAAAATGATTCATGTTTTCACATATGTAATGTGCTTATTTGGTTATATATATATATATATATATATATATATATATATATATATATATATATATATATATATATATATATATATATATATATATATATATATATATATATATATATATATATATATATATATATATATATATATCCTCTTGCAAAAGGTACAGATCGCACAGTGAAACACACACACACATTCACCAGAAGCCGATGTAGCCCATTGAAGATGGGTGACATGGGGGTGAAGTAGATTTTGGTGAATGGATGCGTGTTGACTCGGCCACACCCTTCCCTTCCAAGGGTGATCATAGACATTATATATATTATATATATATATATATATATATATATATATATATATATATATATATATATATATATATATATATATATATATATATATATATATATATAGTTGTTGTTCCGGTTTTACGTCACGGACTCCATTTTCTATCAAGGGCTAGGACGGTTGCCTTCTTCCAAAGGACTTGTTTTGGCAGATGTAATCCTTACCCTGAGTGCATGCCCTTGCTAACCTCAGACCGTGACGGGGTGAGAACCCTTGACCTGACGCCTCAGAGTCGCGGACGCTTGACTACTATATATATATATATATATATATATATATATATATATATATATATATATATATATATATATATATATATATATATATATATATATATATATATATACATATATATATATATATATATATATATATATATATATATATATATATATATATATATATATATATATATGCATATGTATATATATATATATATATATATATATATATATATATATATATATATATATATATATATATATATATATATATGTGTGTATGTATATATATACGTATATATATGTATGTATATATTTATGTATATATATATATATATATATATATATATATATATATTAATATATATATATATATATATATATATATATATATATATACATATATATATATATATACATATATATATATATATATATATATATATATATATATATATATATATATATGTATATATATATATATATATATATATATATATATATATATATATATATATATATATATATATATATATAATTCTAGTCCCCAAATAACTCGTAGAGCTCTTCAACGGAACCACTTGTGAACAGAGAGATGAAAAAGGCGATCCTCTCGTGACAAGTAGAAACTGTCAATTCAGCAGGCTAAGTGAATATAACAATAGCTGTGTTAGGCTAATAGTGAAGCAGCCTATATATGGAAAACTACTATAAAAATATAGGTCAAAGCGAATAAACCGCAATAACGCTTATTGAGCAAGAAGGCAACCGTCCTAGCCCTTGGTAGGAAAGGGAGCCCGTGACGTAAAACCGGAACAACAACAACAATGCTTATTGATACGTAGGAGGCCAATGGTGTAAAGAAAAAGGACATTTAATGTCCATTATGCGTAAAAAGGGCAGACATGAGAGAGAGAGAGAGAGAGAGAGAGAGAGAGAGAGAGAGAGAGAGAGAGAGAGAGAGAGAGAGAGAGAGAGAGCGCGCGCGCTACGTGTCTACTTTGGCAAGTTCCTTTTGTGTGCGAGTGTAGGAGGGCTGGGGAGGGTAATGGGGTAATTAGGGATGGAGAGAGAGAGAGAGAGAGAGAGAGAGGAGAAGAGAGAGAGAGAGAGAGAGAGAGAGAGAGAGAGAGAGAGAGAGAGAGAGAGAGAGAGAGAGAGAGAGAGAGCGCTACGTGTCTACTTTGGCAAGTTCCTTTTGTGTGCGAGTTAGGAGGGCCGGGGAGGGTAATGGGGTAATTAGGGATGGAGAGAGATTATTTTATTTATATTATTAATTTATTGCGCCAAGGCGTCAGACATTACATGAGTTCATACAAATAATGCTTCAAATGGATATAAAACCAAGAATTGAACATGGTTTGATGGAGAGAGAGAGAGAGAGAGAGAGAGAGAGAGAGAGAGAGAGAGAGAGAGAGAGAGAGAGAGAGAGAGAGAGAGAGAGAGAGAGAGAGAGAGAGAGAGAGCTTTAAACCTTATTGTCCATATCGAGGAGCAAGTCAAAGATACTATTACACCATGCACTCTACACATCTATTGATGTGATTTTGATGCTCCTGTGGTTGGGTGGTAGATCATGCGGTTTTGACTCGTCAGGCCGTCGGTTCGAGACCCACCACGGTCTGCAGTTAGAAAAGGAATTCACTCGGAGCAACGGTCACACACTGTCAAAATCAAAGTCGTTCGAGTGGAGGGCCAGTTCTATATCTGCTTCAAATTGTCTGCAGTAGTACCGTTGGAAAGTGAAATGTAACTTAAGTGATAGCACTCAACAAGGGCTATTGAAAATATTGTCACAATGATTACTCTTCAAGTACTCTTCAATTATTGCACTATATTTTATTATTAATTACTTGCTATGATATTTAAAATTAATTGCAAATTCTATTAGTATGTTATTTATACATAACCAAATAGATTGTAATGTTTATCAACTGCAATATGACTGGGAGTGCCCATGTGCACATGTCCCCATGTACAGTTATCTTAATAAATAAATAAAAAAATCTAGCCCTTACTAGAGAAGGGAGTCCATGAAGTAAAACCGATCTAATGAAGTGTTCAAGCTGCTAATGACACAAGGGTTATTACACAAGGAACGTCACTACCCTCTCATTTTTATAGCCGCGCGGATCTGGCGCAGAGAAGCTGTAGGAGCCACTATGGGGAGTTGAACTCCAAACCATCTTGATTGGATCCAAGAAATTAAATTTAGCTGATGGAAAAGAGTAG
>JAXCGZ010015278.1:50000-52500 GCA_037179515.1 Halocaridina rubra | reverse complement strand
CTAATCTTTCTCCTCCGTTCTCTTGTTTCTGTTTTCCTCACACACTTCGCATCTTTCAATCAACAGTTTTTTCTTTTTCTTCTTCTTCTTCTTCTTCTTCTGCTTCTTCCAATTATCTTTTCGTTTTTTCTGCTGTAAATCCTCACCGTACTCTATTAATTTCTTCATCTGGTTCTTTTTTCTTCATTTTCTTACCATTTTTCCTAAAGCTCATTTATTCCTTCTTCTTTCGTTTTCCATTTTTTTCAGTACTCTTCTTCTTCTTCCAGATTTGTATTCTTCTTCTGCTTTCTTATTTCCCCTTTTTTGCAAACATACTTTTCCTTTTTCTTCCTTTAGTTACCCTTAACTGGCACTGCTCTAGGTAAAGAACAAAAGCTATTTAGAAGCACTTGGAAGTCCCCCAAAAAACCCTTCTGATGCCTGCAAAGAGCATAAAGACACACTCTCTCTCTCTCTCTCTCTCTCTCTCTCTCTCTCTCTCTCTCTCTCTCTCTCTCTCTCTCTCTCTCTCTCTCCTACCTAATGCATTTGCCCACACAAAACGCTGGGATTCTAATATATTCAATTGATTTTATTTACCATGATAATAGTAATAGTAGTAGTAGTAGTAGCAGTAGTAGTAGCAGAAATAGTATTATTATTATTATTATTATTATTATTATTATTATTAGTAGTAGTAGTAGTAGTAGTAGTAGTAGTAGTAGTAGTAGTAGTAGTATTAGTAGTAGTTTTTATGTAGTCGTAATATTAGCACAAGTAGCAGTAGTTTATTACCAGTAGTAGTAGTAGTAATATTAAGTGTATTAACGGTAGTAGTAGCATCAAAACGATAGATAAAATAGACAAATTGTTCTTAAGAGTAGAATTCTAGAACCAGTACGGGGTGTGCTTAAAATAGAACACAATTAAATTTCCAAGAATACAAGTTCAATTAACTAGACAAATAAACAAGCTAAATAACTGAGTAAAAATAAAATAAAAATAAACGGAAATAAACGAATGGACAAACAAACAAATAAATACAATATTTAATGGACAAACAAACAAGTAAATACAATATATATTGTGCCAACTGATGGAGTTCCAACAAAGACATCAAGCATATATTGTACTTTCTTTGCCTTCCACGTGGACAGCAGATGCAAAACACTAAATATATATTAAATAAGTAAGTGATTAAATATACTGTGTGAGTGTGTATGTGTGTGTGTGCACCCTTACTCGAATAGTGATACATAAAATGGCATATATATATATATATATATATATATATATATATATATATATATATATATATATATATATATATATATATTGCGAAATCCTTGATTTTTCATTATTAATAACAACAACAACAACAACAGCAACAACAACAACAACAACAACAACAATAATAATAATAATAATAATAATAATAATAATAATAATAATAATAATAATAGTAATAATAATAATAATAATAATAATAATAATAATAATAATAATACCTAAGAGTGCCAAGCACTGTGGAGCCACTGGTCACTAAACCCTATAACAACAAAAGGATATAAAAATCACATTACCAAAATGAGCATCACACTGGCACTTGAGAGAGGCATTATCACATTGGCACTTGAGAGAGAGAGAGAGAGAGGGATCACCATGTTGTTTAAACACGTGATTACATACATACAAGCACAAATACGGGTTGTAGATTGCGTTATGTTGTCTGTAAATGAATACTGCCTCACACTGGTTCAAACTAGTTTTATTTGTCTTTGTATGTAATGGAACTTTTGTATGTAGTAGCCCTGTCGCGTGCAGATCCAGACAAGGTCTAAAAAAGGTACACATACACAAACACGCATACGTGTGTGTGTACATATATATATATATATATATATATATATATATATATATATATATATATATATATATATATATATATATATATATATATATTGTAAGGAAAGTAAATGCGAGATTACTTCAAAATTAACACAAGTCTTGATGGTACACTATGCTTTAGATATCCGGGTTGAAAAGGGTAAAGAGAGAAACATCTCCCATCGAGGCCAATTCTCTTCTCCAGAAATGAGTCTTCAACATAAGTTCCTCGAAGACCAGGTATATATATATATATATATATATATATATATATATATATATATATATATATATATATATATATATATATATATATATATTTCAGTGCGTGAGTGCGTGCGAGTGTATATAACCTGGCTCCCACCCAAAAGGTCCCAGAGTCAACTCCTCAATACGGTTCATATCACACAGTGTTAAGAAGGGGATAGAAGTGGCGTCTTTCGTGTGTTAGTAGCTCATGTCAACTAAAGCTTCTCAACAATACACCATAGATGTCAGGTGTCTCTAGTGCAACAGTATCTAGCTTCACGTGTTCGAGCTTCCATATCGGCAAAAATGATTTTTTTCGCAGATCTCACGTAAAACACAGAATTAAAATATAAAAGGACACATATAAGAAGATAGAGTGATA